>CABHPR010106587.1:0-19935 GCA_902168415.1 Peromyscus melanophrys
AAATAAATAAATAAATAAATAAATAAATAAATAAATAAATAAATAAATAAATACAAAAATACAAAAATAAAAATAAAAAAAGAAGCTCTGTTTGGTGGCCACTTCTGTTTTAAATCCAAACTTTCAAAGCCCTGAACAATGAAACTTCTTCCTGCTAAGAAGGAAAAAAATATTAAGGCTAACCTATTGAAACTTGCTTTGATTTTAACAGAATTGTTGTATTACAAATTAAAGGCTCAGGGACGCCTTTAATAGTTAGGTATAGTTATAGATATAGACACAGTCAAGTGTCTGCCTACCCTACAGTAACTTTGACTATTGACTCCTATTTAAGGCTACCTAAAGATTTTGGGTTGGCTGGTTTTTTGTTTTTTGTTTTCTTCTTTTTTTTTCTTTCCAAACTGTAAAAGAAAAATCAGATATAATGACAATAGCATTTATAGTTCTTTATATGTTGAGAACCCTTGGTTTTTTGTGTTGTTTGTTTTCTGTTTTGCTTTTGAGGTAGAATTTCCCTTTGTAGCCCTGGCTAGAGACCAGGCTGGTCTTAAACTCACAGAGATCCTCCTGACTCTACCTTCCAAGTATTAGGATTAGAGACTTGGGTCACCTTACCCTACAAGTGAGTGTTTCTTGATTGAAAAGGTCTTTAAAGGTGTCCCAATAGAATACTTAGGATATATATGTACATGTATATATACCCAATATTCATATATTGCTAATGAGAAGTAAATAAACAGTATTGCAGAGTGAGTCTTTTTTCCATTTCTTGAACATAAAATTTAAAAATGAGATTTAGCTATGCTGACAAAATCTAGAAAAGTCTTGATTTCAAGTCAGACCTCATTTCTATCTCTTGTCACTAATAGTATTTCATATCTGGGGAAAAAGACAATTTTGTTAAAAAGAAATGAAAAGAGACACTATACTGTTATCTGATTCTTTCTGTCATGTGACTATCCATTTACTTCCCCAAACTGAAATCTGATATACTATTAACATAGTAAGACAGATGAAATTAGTAATTACAAATAAAATAAGAGCTAGGAATTTCACAGGAGATTATAGTTATGGAATCCATCTTCCCTGCCCCCCTTCAAATAATTGAAAATTGAAAACTAGTAACATGTCTCAGATACTCCAAACATCAAATGAAATATTTCATAGAGTACAAATAATTGTAAACATAGTCAATCTAGTTAGAGTATGATTTGGGTTGGAAACAAGTTAAAATGCCTGCCACTCTTATCTGCTACCTTTCTTTCTTTAGACCATATTGTGTCCTTGATTATTTTAACTTTATATATAATCCCATATTTATGTCTAGGGCTGGAGAGATGGCTCAGTGGTTAAGAGCACTTGTTGCTCTTGTGGAGGACCTGGATTCAGTTCCCAGCATCCACATGGTGACTTACAACTGTTTGTAACTTTGACATTCTCTTCTGGCTTTCATGAGCACTGGATATATACATGGTTCACAGACATACATGGTAAACACCCATACACATAAAATAAAAACTACTTTTATAATATACACGTCATTTTATTTATATCAGATACAGAAAATATAAGAAGAAAAAAAAAATCAGACCCAGATCCTGGTGTATGATAGATTTGATGGTATCCAAGGATTATTCTTCAGTGACTTTGCCAACAATTTCATGAAGACTGCCCTTCTCTTTTCTCAGCCTCACCTTTATCAGAGGATAGAAGAGAAATGAGCTTGCAAGGGTCACCCTGAGCTGAAGTTCCCAGAAGGAAACAGCATCCTTTAAAGATGTACAAGGTTGAATGACCGATTACAACTTCAGGAAAGTAAACAGAATATACAGATCCAGGACTGTTTTAGTTAGAGTTTCTGTGGCTGGGCTCAAACACCATGATCAGAGCAACTTGGGGAGGAAAGGATTTATTTATCTTACACTCCCATATCACTGTTCATCATCAAAGGAAGTCAGGACAGGATCTCAAGCGGTGCAGGAACCTGGAGGCAGGAGGGGTGCTGCTTACTAGCTTGTTTATCATAGCTGGCTCAGCTTGCTTTCTTAATAGAACCCAGGACCACCAGCCCAGGGATAGCACTGCCCACCATGGGCTGGGACTTCCCTCATATTACTAATTAAGAAAATACCCTAGCTTGCCTACAACACAGTTTTATGGAGGCAGTTTCTTAATTGAGGTTCACCCTCTCAAATAATTTAGCTTGTGTCAAGTTGATATAAAACTATGTCACAAGCACCAAATTATCTTGAGCTGTTTTTAGTTTCTCTGAAAGCCATTCATTGCTCAACCCCATGTCTGACCTAGTATACTCTGTAACTGCCAAGGCATTTAAAATGGTTTTTAACAGATCACTAATGTGGTTATTTGACTGTCAGTGGTCCCCATTGTGTTATATGTTTGCATACTTGGTTCCCAGTTGATGGAACTGTTGGAAAGGATTAGGAAGTGTGGCCCTGTTGAAGATAGTCCCTGGGGGTTGATTTGAGGTCTCTAAACCTATACCATTCTTAGTTAGCTCTGTCTTGTGTTTGTGGTTGTAAGCTCTCAGCTACTGATTTAGCACCATGCCTGTACACCTGTTGGCATGTTCTCCACCTTGATGGTCATGGATTCTAACCCTCTGAAACTATAAGCCCCAAATAAACTTCTATAAGTTTCCTTGGACATAGTGTTTTATCACAGCAATAGAACAGTAACTAAGACAGAAGTTGGTACTAGGGAGTGGGGTATTGTTGGTGGGCCTGTTGATACTGGTTTTTTAAGAGGAATGGGGAAGACTTCAGGAATTTGGATTAGGAATACAATTGAACACTGTAAGCGGGGCTTAACAGACCATCCTGGTAGAACCTTGCAATACAGTAGTGCCAAAAGCAAGTAGATTATGGTAGATTATGAGATTAGCTCAAGAGATTTCAGAGGAAAACAATTTTAGCAACTGGCCTAGAGAGCATTCTTGTGATGTTCTGGCAAAAATGTGGTTACATTCTGCCCTTGTCCTAAAAATTTTCCTGAAGCAAAATTGAAAAGCAGTGGATTAATTTCCTTGGTGAAGATATCAAGATTGCCTAAAACTGGCACTGTTATCAGATTACTTGTAATCACTCCTATGAGGGTCTATAATGAAAAAGAGCAAGCAGGACAAAAAGAAATAGAAAATGTATATTTTGAAGCAAAAGTGAGCACCAGGAAATTTAACAATGGAGCCAAGGCTTGTGCTGAAACAGATAAAAAGTTAAAAGCCTGTTCCAAAATGGAATAAAGGGAGGGATGCCCTCAGGGCAGGCACCCAGCTATGCTTCCCACTTGTAGAAAGGAAATGCTTGAGGAATAATGTGCCTCTAAAAAGCAACTACAAAGGGAATCTTATGCAAATGTGATTCAATAGGAGCAGGCTTCCTCCAATATGGACAGTCAAACTTCATAGTGTCATCCAAGTAGTTCGGGCTTTAGAGTCATGAAGGACACATGAGTGTAACATGAATGGTCTAAATAAAAAACCCGGTACCTGATATTGGGGTAAAGGCTGAAAGATTAGAGAGACAAAGGAACAAGCCACTGCCATGTCTCACCTTCCAATTCCTCAGCTTGAAAAGGCCTCAGCCGATAGGCCTCTAGCCGAATGAGCTTCCTCATGCCTTACATACCTTTCTCTGCCCAGCTTTCAGTCCTGGGATTAAAAGCATGTGTGCCGCCGGGTTGGTGGCGCACGCCTTTAATCCCAGCACTCGGGAGGCAGAGGCAGGCGGATCTCTGTGAGTTTGAGGCCAGCCTGGGCTACCAAGTGAGCTCCAGGAAAGGCGCAAAGCTGCACAGAAGAAACCCTGTCTCAAAAAAAAAACCAAGAAAAAAAGAAAAAAAGAAAAAGAAAAAAAAAAAAAACATGTGTGCTTCCCAGTACTAGGATTAAAGGTGTGTGCACCACTGCCTGGCCCTGTTTTCTCTCCTAGACTGAGTCAATCTCCTGTAGTCCAGGTGGTTTTGAACTCACAGAGATCAAGAAGGATCTCTGCCTCCTGAGTGCTAGAATTAAACGTGTGTGTCACCACTGCCTGACCTCTGTGTTTAATCTAGTAGCTTGTTTTGTTCTCTGATCTTCAGGCAAAATTTATTAGGGTACACAATATATCACCACACATGAGCAAAGGGGTTGTATAATCGTCCTCCATGGTTAAGGAGAGCTGTTGAGGCCAGGCAACATGTGACAGGGTAGGGGCTGAATGAAGGCCCCAAGAGGGCAAGAGTCTCTGAGGCCATTGTGTGAAGCTATGAAAGTGAAAGCAAGATCCTCTTCAAGATGTTGGAGACACCAGAGTCATGAGACATATGCCAAGGAGATCTACAGACAGGGAGTAGGACCAGCCCAAGGAAGAGAAGTGTGTTGCAGTCAGCAAATATAGTGGTATTCTATTTGTACTGAAATGTGATTTTATTTGTATGTTAATAAATAAAGTTGCCTAGGGGTCAGAGCTATCAGCAAGCCATAGCGAAAGCCAGGGCGGTGGTGGTGCACGCCTTTAATCCTAGCACTCGGCAGGCAAAACTAGGAAGATCTCTGTGTGTTCAAGGATACAGCCAGCATTGGAGACACACGCCCTTAATCTCAATACCAACCATAGAAGACTTGGAGGTCTATATAGAGAGGCAGTGACGAGGCAGTCACGTAGTTGGGTTTACAACCAATGAGAAGGCGGAACAGAACTCTTATTTAAAGTCAAACGCACAGGGAGTAGTCCCTGTTTCGGAGAGGTCTCTTGGCGGGAGAGGCTAGCTGGTGGAAAGCGGGTAAGACTCTTAGCTCTGACCTCTTTGGCTTTCATCTTTAGATTGGCTCTGTGTCTCTTATTTAATAAGGCAGTTGGTTACATCTACAAGCAAAGATGGAAGGGAAGAGCCATCTAAGTCCTTTGACATCAGACATGGAGCTATAGGATTTGGAGTTTGGCCTGCTGGGTTTTGATCTTGCTTTGATCTAGTATTTCCTCACTATTGGAATGGTAATGTATAGTCTGTGCTATTTTATGTTGGAAGTATATATAATTTGGTTTTTGCTTTTGCTTTTACAGGGGTTACAATTAAGAGGTTGCCTCGAGTTTCACAAGAGACTTTGGACTTTTAAACTGTGTTGAGACTGAAAGATTATGGGGACCTTTGAAGTTGAACTAAATGGGTTTCACATTATGATATGGCCACAAGCCGTTGGTGGGGGGAATTGAATGTGGTGGTTTGAGAATGGCTTCCTAGATTTTTGAATATTTGAATACTTGATCCCTAGTTTGTGGAACTGTTTGGGAATGATTAAGAGGTGTGACCTTGTTGGAGGAAGTATGTTAGTGGGGACAGACTTTAAAGTTTCAAATGCCCTTCCTACTCCCAGTTAGTGCTCTCTGCCGCCTACTTGTGATTCAAGATGTAAGCTTGTGCTTGTGATTTGAATGAAAATGGCCTCCATAATATATGTTTGAATGTTTGGTCCCCAGTTAGTGAATTGTTAGGAGGTATGATCTTGTTAAAGGAAGTATGTTACTGGGGATGGGCATGTTGCCTTTTCCTTGGTCATAATGTTTAATCACATCAGTAGTAACCCTAACAAAGCTTTTAGCTATTCCTGCCATCATGCTTTTGCTTTGTCATGGACTCCTAACTAACCCTCTGAAACTGTAATCCCCAAATTAAGCGCTTTCTTTTATAAGTTGCTAGGGTCATAGTGTCTTACCACAGCAATAGATGAGTTCAAAAACTAAGAATGTTCTCAGATAGGAACACTGAAACCTATATTATAGTTTTACCTGCTCTGCTGTATCCTATCTTCCTGTGGTTCTCCATAGGGATCCAGGTCTCAATACCATAATTTATGACTTTCTTTGCTCCATAACTACTAATATCTTATATAACTACATCTACAGTGGTCAACCTGAATCTTACGTGCTCAGACCATACTCACTCATATTTGGCTTGAGAACATACTGTTTTATTCTCTTTAAGGTTAAAGCTGTGTTTAGTTTTGACCCACTTCTTCATTTCCCAAAATTACATCTTTTCACAGGAAATAGCATCTCCTTGGTTGGTCTGACTTTTCTCCATAATTAAAAAAATAAATAAAATTTAACAGTGATTTAAAATGTATTCAGAATTCGGGGTGGTTGTGGCATACCTTTGCCTATAATCCCTGCACTATGTGGAAGCAGAGGTCAGCAGGTCTCTGAGTTCAAAGCCACTCTGGTCTACAGAGCCAGTTCCAGGACAGCCAGGGCTACACAGAGAAACTCTTGTCTTGAAAAACCAACAATAAATAAATAAAATATAAAATTTCATCAGATTTTGTCAAGTAGCTTCTGGATCCTATTTTCCTAACCCATTATCAACAGTGGATAGCACTTGTATTTTTCTCAGTTGCTACCCGCCCACCCATGGCTAGTACTAGAAATTGATTGTGTGACCTTTCATATACTAGGTGAGGTCTGTCTCAGGTATTTCTGAGGTTTGTCTGCAGCCCACATTTTTACTAGTTAAAAGGATGGGGCTTTTGTTGTTTGTTTTTTTGTTCAGTATCTCACCCTGTAACCCAAGCCACATGAAGCTCATACTAGTCTTGAATTTATTATCTTCCTTGTAAGCCTAGGCATATGCCACCAGACCTGGCCAAAATATGTTTTATTTGTTGCTTTTTTATTTTATAAATAGTTTTTGTAAAGATTTATTTATTTATTATGTATATAGTGTTCTGCTTGCATGTATGCTTGCAAGCCAGAAGTGGGCACCAGATCTCATTACAGATGGTTGTGAGCCACCATGTGATTGCTGGGAATTGAACTCAGGACCTCTGGAAGAACAGCCAGTGCTCTTAACCACTGAGCCATCTCTCCAGCCCTTATTTTATAAATATTTTTATGATTTTACTTTTTATTTTTCTGTGGATGGCCTATTTATGTCTCTTATCCATTTTAGGCTACCCCTATTTATGTATGTTTTTCTATACTGCAGTTATGACCACTTGCAAGCTGCTGCACATAATTTCTGATGTGGTGTATATGTGTGTATAGACTAGAAGTCAACATCTGGGGTCATTTTTTGTCACTTTCCACCTTATTCTTTGGAACAGGATCTCTCACCTAAGGCTTACCACTGCCTAGACTGACTGGCCAGTGAGCACCTGGATTCCTCCTGTGTGTCGTGTCATGTCCCATGTGTCTCCCCCCCCCTCGGCCCCCCCCAAAAGGGGAGTTACAAGTGTAACTTGGGTCTTTATGCTTGCACAGCAAATACCTTACCCACTGAGCCATCACCCATCTCCCTTAATTTAATGAGAAATTACTGGATAAGGGAAATTAGGGAGCCTCTTTAATGAGCAGTTATTACTAGATAAGGGAGATAGTCTTGACATGGCCATTTCTTTTTTCTTTTTGGTTTTTCGAGACAGGGTTTCTCTGTGTAGCTTTGCGCCTTTCCTGGAACTCTCTCTGTAGACCAGGCTGGCCTCTAACTCACAGAGATCCGCCTGGCTGTGCCTCCTGAGTGCTGGGATTAAAGGCGTGCACTGCCGCCGCCGCCGCCGCCGCCGCCGCCGCCGCCGCCGCCACCACCACCACCACCACCACCACCCAGCTGACATGGCCATTTCTTGCTCTAAGCTAGAAGTTCTTTAGTAACCTGTGTATGGCCTTAGCATTTAATACCATATCCACTGTGGATTTGAGCATTCTATAAATGATTCACAACAGATGAGATAAAGGCTTGACTCTTGTATTCAGAGTGCTTAAAGTCTAATGTCTCAAGCTAGTAAAGAATTTAATAATAATAAAAAAGAGAAAATAGTATAATTAGAAAAACTTAGTAGGAAATGTCTCTGATTTCTTCTTTTAAATGTCCTACTCCCCAACTTCTCACTGACATCTGCACTGAGCCTTTAATTATTTTCTCTTATTTTTAAAATTAAATCTCACCAGCCATATTGGAAATACAGTATTTCATCTTTTAAAATTTTTGTGTATTGTTGTTTGTTATGTGTTTGGGTGTTTGGCCTTCATGTATATATCTGTGTACCACATTTGTGCAGTGTCCTCAGAGTCCAGAAGTGTGGGCATCTATCCTCTGAAACTGGGGGTTGTAGACAGCTGGGCTGTGAACCTTGGAATTGAACCTTGGGTCTTCTGCAAGAACAGCAAGTGTGCTTTACTGCTAAGCCATCATGTTTTGAAATTTTTTGTTGCTGTGATACAAAGTCATGTGTATAAACTCAACTTTGATTTTTAATTTGAATACTAATTAATCTTTTTTTAACCATTTCAGGTAAGAACATGAATTATGGAATTTCTTAAGTGAAGCATTCAGGAGTGAAATGAGAGAATGTCACATAGAAAATAAGTGATTTTTAAGTTATGTCTATTAATTTGACTCTAGATATATATATTTACCTCCTTAGTAATTCAAGAAGTCTTTGTGGGATTCGGAGAAGCAAACAGCTGCATTTTGTATGTTCTAAACATGATTGGCGAATGACCCATATCAGTGTGCACAGAGATTTTCACACAAGTAGGAGAAGCTGTCAATGGAGCCGAGGCGAAGCCCGCTGCAGTAAGCGCTGGCACTCTGCAGGCAGCCATGGCTTACACACTGGAACTTTGAAACTCTGCACCTCTGCTCCCAAGGGACTTACAAAAGTGAGCATTCGTATGTCCCGTATTAGAAGTACTTGGAATTCTGTTTCAAAGGCTATTTTTGGCAGTCAAAATGAAATGTTTTCACGGTTAGCTCAATTTAAGCCAAATTCTCGAATATTAAGAAAAGTATCAGATAGGGGCTGGTTAAAACAAAAAAATGTTAAACAAGCCATTGAATCTCTGAAAAACTATAGTGATAAATCAGCAGAAAAGAATTCTTTTGCCGAACAGAAAAGTTACATTGCAGATAAAGAAGAAGACACAGATAAACGGAGCCTTTTCCATTACACATACGGTATAACCACCAGATTTGGAGAGTCATTCTACTTTTTAGCGAACCATATTAATTCATACTTCAATCGCAAGGAAAAAATGTCTGAAACAAAGGAAGATAAACGTCTTCAGGACAAGCCAGACCTTGAAGAAGAGAAATCCAGTTCTCCTGCCCCTGACATCCTGACAGATGGGCCAGACTCAGGATCTCCCCTAGATGCTGGGGACAAACCTTCCAGCCCCAGCCGGATGCCCGAGGTTCTTCCAGTGTCTGCAAAGCAAAGTATTGCTAACTTCCTTTCTCGTCCCACCGAAGGCGTACAAGCCTTAGTCGGTGGTTACATTGGTGGACTTGTACCCAAATTAAAGTCTGACTCAAGGAGTCTGCCAGAAGGAGAGGAAGAGCCTGCGAAAACTGAGCAAGCTGTCAGCAAAGACAAGAAGGCAGAGGAGAAAAAGCGTGTGTCTCTTCAGCGAGAAAAGGCAAGTTGTTTCTCAGGGTGGGCCTAAGAAACGTTAACCATCTATAGAGTGACTTTATCTCCTAATGACGTGTTTCCTGTGACCTTGTAGATTATTGCAAGAGTGAGTATTGATAACAGAACTCGAGCCTTAGTTCAGGCCTTAAGAAGAACAGCTGACCCAAAGCTCTGTATTACTAGGGTTGAAGAATTGACTTTTCATCTTCTAGAATTTCCTGAAGGAAAAGGAGTGGCTGTCAAGGTAATTTCTGTCTAACTTATTTAATATTTGTCTTGAAATAAAAATTCTAATGAACCTTTTAAAGTGGGGAATGCAAAGCCTTTCTCATTTGAAAATTGTTGTTGTTTCAAATCACACAATATATTTGGTAATTGCCCCATTATTTTATGTACACATTAGGCTAATGAATTACTTTTGTTCTGTGACATAAATTCTGCTATGATTGTGAATATCTATACTTTGAGTTGAGCATGTGTAAAAATGGAGCATAAGTTTAAATATGTTAGTTGCATTGCCTAATAATTGTCAAATTCTTAATTGCAGTGCAGTACATTTTTACCATGTAATCATTTTTTCAAAATATGAAATAGCCAGGTATGTAATACACCTTCAATTCCAGTATTTGGGAGACTGAGGCAAGGGGATCATAAGTGTGAGACCAGCCTAGGCTATATAGCAGGATTCTGTCTAAAAAGAAGACAGGAATCATAATATTGAAAGCCATTGCTGGTTTTTATTCACCGTCCCATGGTGCTTTTACATTTGAAGTCCAAACATTTTAACTAATAAATGAATTGGTAAAGCAATTAGCTTTCCTCGCTTCAGTAGTCTACATATAGAGCAGTGAACAAAGTTTAGACTTCATTAAATAGACCATTTGAAGAGAAGCTAAGTGACCAAAGAAGGTGAATCTCTGTGTCTGTAATAAGTTTACTTGTATGTTTACTAATTTGGAAATACCATAATGATATTGTTACAATTTCATTAAAAACCTGTTAGTGCTTTTTTTAAGTCTACCATACAAACAGTTGTTAGTTCATACTTTTTCTACCTTCTGTCTTGCTGAAAAGTATTTCTTTGAAATGTACCCTTCAATAGTTTTACATTGTCTGACACATACATAACAGAGCTTCGATATTTCATATTTCTAAAATTTGAGATTTTTATTTCATATATAGATGTATCTTTTAGAGGTAAGATTTTGAAATGTATGTGTTCTTTTAAAGATAGTGTTCATGTCAGGGATAGCCAGAAAGGAGAGATCTAAAATAGAATTACTGTTTTAGTTCACTGAGCTGTTGTAACAAGTACCTTACACTGGGTGGGTTACATTCAATAGAAATCTGTTTCTCATAATCTGCATCCTGAGAAGCCCAGGGAAAATTGCTGGCAGATCTGGGGTCTGGTGCAGGTTTGTTGGCTATATGATGCAGCTTGTGACTAGTTCACAAGGCATCGTCTCCTTTCAGCCCCGTTTTCAAGGTCTCTAATCTCATACATGAGACAGAGGTCTCATGACCTAAACACTTCCTGAAAGATACTACCTAGTAATATTAATGCACCAGGAACTAAGTTCTGATGTGAATTTTACAAGAGACCTAGCATTCAGATACAGCATATATTTTAAAGAATGACTTAACAGCATCTTATTCAAGATTAACGTAGATACGTTTGGGTCAAGTGAAGTTCACATGCTCAGCATAGAAGCGAACAGAACATTGCCTGTGCCCTAGAAGTCTTCCTCACCTCCTGTAGTCTGCAGAAAAGGTTAGTTTGGGCTCCATGTGTGTTTGCTTTCTTTCCCATGGCACATAGATAGGATTTATTCAAAGTGTGGTAAGTAGTTATAAATGGCCCATCCTTGTTGCTTGTATTTATTCTGGTAGGTCACAATTTATTCTTTGTACTGTTAATGGATTTCTGGGTAATTTTCAGCTTTAGTCTGTTAGGAATTTTCTTAATAGTTGAAATGTTGAGGATTCTCTTATATTTGAGAACTGATCCCAGATCGAAGAAACTTTCAGTACTGAGAAGAAATGTGGTATAGAAATTAAATTCAAATCAGTCAAGAATGAAAATATAGGTAGTTGGAAGAAAGTTGTCACATTTCCCCTAAATACTAATCTAATAACAATGAACGGAAGAAATTGCATTATGTGTTGCTTGGCTGTGTACTTTGCCAACTCAACTTGTTTTTGCCAATTTCGCCCAATGTCTTAAGTAGCTTTTTTTTTTTTAATCTTCTTTGTATTCTTCAGATAGATTCATTATGAAGTTTAGCCAGACCTTAAACTTACTATGTAGCTCATGCTGGCCTGATCTTCTCCCACCTTCTGCTTCTGCCTTTCAAGTGCCGGGTTTGTAGATCTGCACCACCATGTGGGGGTTAACCAGCTTTTCTTCTGCTTGATGCAGTTCCGTTGTATGTTAAGGTTACAAGTTCTCCAGGAGAACATGTAAGTGTACAGTGTCTTACCACCTGTGCTTATCTTTCAGTCTTTTTAAAAAATGAACAGATACTAGTTTTAATTTAGCCCAGTTTATGTGTTTATGTGTTGTATTTAAGAAATATTTGAACCTTCACATTTTTCCTGTCAAGTGTAGCTCTCACCCACTCAGAGAAGCTTTTTTTTTCCCCCCAGGGAAAATTGTAGCAGTGGTAGTGGAAAAATTATGACACCCAGAGACTCAGGATAGTTGCTTCTAGATTGTGTCCCCTGGGTAGGACAGGGACAGTGTACCCAGGAAATCACAGCTGCCTGAACAAGACAGGCATAAGATAATAGCAGTTGAAATGTTATGTGGGTGGGGGAAATTCCACAGTGAAGAACTACAGGTAGTCAGTGGCTGCTGAGAGAGGGAGAACCAGTTTCCTCCAGGGAAGAGCTCCATGTGGGTGTTCAAACTCAAGCAGTCAGCCCTGGACACGTGTACATCCAGGCAAAGCTTAATGGACTCAGTAGGTTCTGTTGTCTCTCTTTCTCTCTTTCTCTTTCTCTCTCTCTCTTTCTCTCTCTCTCTCTCTCTCTCTCTCTCTCTCTCTCTCTCTCTCTCTCTCTCTCTCTTTCTCTCTCTCACACACACACACACACACACACACACACACACCCTCACCGCTGCCACTACCACCACCAACAGCAAAGAAGAGGTCATGAATTTGGGAGGGAGGGGAACATAAGAGGAGAGGAGGAAATGATGTAGGTGCAGAACTTATATATGAAGTTCTCAAAAAAAATGAAATTTTAAAAAGAAAAAAAATTTTTCCTACCCTGTGTTTTTCTTTAAAAATTTTGTTTTACCTTTCACACTTGTATATGTTGTTTATCTAGAGTACATTTGAGTTTATAGTGTAAGGTAAAAGTTCTGATAGGTAATATACATGTCTAGTTGAACAAGCAACCATTTATTAAAAAAAAACTTGTCATAAATGAGGCAATTATTTATGGGTCCATTTTTTATAATGGTCTATTTCTGGACACAGTATTTCGTTCTGCTAGTATATTTATCTATTTTTGCTCCAACACTGTACTTCCAAAATTACTTTAACTTTATGATAAACTTAATGTCTAGTTTTATAAGTCTTTTACCTTTGTTCTTCCTCATAATTTTTTTTTTTTTCCGAGACAGGGTTTCTCTGTGTAGCTTTGCGCCTTTCCTGGAGCACACTTGGTAGCCCAGGCTGGCCTCGAACTCACAGAGATCCGCCTGCCTCTGCCTCCCGAGTGCTGGGATTAAAGGCGTGCGCCACCAATGGCCTCCTTCCTAATTATTTTTACCTCTTCTTTTTTTTTTTTTTTTTTTTTTCCGAGTTTGTAGACCAGGCTGGCCTTGAACTCACAGAGATCCACCTGGCTCTGCCTCCCGAGTGCTGGGATTAAAAGTGTGTGCCACCACCGCCCAGCCAGCTTTTCCTTTTTAAAAAGATTGATTTTAATTTTTTAAAGCTACGTATATGCATGTGTGTCTGCGTAGGTATATGTGCATGCAAGTCAAGTTGCCTGTGGAGGCCAGAAGAGGGCACTGGACCACTAGGAGCTAGAGTTACAAGTAGTTGGGAACTATCAAATGTGGATGCTGGCAACCAAGCTCAGGATCTCAGCAAAAGCAGCACATGTTTCTAACTACTAAACCATCTCTCCAGCTTCCTAGCTTTGCTATTATTTTTCTTCCTTTTCTTTTTTATTTATTTTTATATGTCAGTCTGTGGTAACATGTGAATCTGGTGCCCTGTGGAGGCCACAAGAGGGCCTCAGATCCCCGGGACTGGAGTTATAGTAGTGTACTTCCATGTGGGTGCTGGGAGTTGAAACCCAGTGGGAAGTTCAGCCAGTGCTCTTAATTACTTACCAAGCTCTACAGCCCCTACTTTGACTATTCTTAATCTGCCATATTTCCATATGAATTTTAAAGTTAAACAGAAAGAAGAAAATTACACTAAGATTGCCTTGAGTCAGTAAAACATTTTATGGTAAATTAAGTATCAGTTGGATCTTTGTTTTCCATCAGTATTTAAAAATTCTAAAGTGTGAATGCCTTATATATTTTTTGTTAGGCCTATTTTGTTAATTTATAACTCTGATGTTTTGAAGTATAATTTTATTAATGTTACTATGATTTAAGCATCTTTTACTGGTAATCTTAATAGGAGAATCACCCCTGGCCTTTGACTATTTGACATACATCGTGACTTCTGTATGCTAGGCATTGTGAGTTTCAAAAATTACTTAAGCTCTAGATTTCTTTTTCTAGAGAGTTACTTCGCTCCTCTGCTGATATACAAAATGGAACACAATCACTAAGTTAGGACAGAGCTGAGTTAAAGATGATTAGAATTTTGGGAACACCCCTAATTTTCCCTGTTTTTAAGGTATATTCCTGGCCTACTACCATGCCTTAGGTCATACACACTCAAGAATACAAATCATTATCTTGTGTTTCAGAAGGCTTAAGTTTAGCATTTTCCCCCTCCCGTGCATCCTACTGAATTAAGTTGAAATCAGCTGTGCAGTGTAAGCTCCCCAGGCCTTCAGTTTTGTCACGCAACCTCATGAGAATACATGTTCTCTGTTCCTTTGTGGCCCTCTAAACCAAGGCCAGCTTTTCTATCCTTTGTGTCTCCCCAGAACCAGCAAATGCCTGAAGGGAAGAGAGCAAGTTTCTCAGCTCCAGGCAGCAGTTACCCTCTCCAGATGGAAAGCTGCTCGCCATACTACATTATCAGATCAGTAGTGCATTTGAAAGGTGGTCTTCTTGAGGCTGCTATTGGCATGGGCGTGGACCTTTAACAAATTGTTCCATCCTAACCAGAAACAGAAATTTGCCTATGTAGCCTCCACCATGGTTCATATTCCTATAGGGGTCCTTTGGAGCTCAGTACTAGGGCAAAAAGCCAAACACCAAAACTAGTATTTCAGATTTGTTTGGTCAGAAAAAGAAGCAAGTGAGTAATGCACTGGAAAATTATTCAATACACAGCTCAGTTTTTTACCTTAAATTTATGTCAGCTTTTTGTCAAAATTACTAATTATATTGAGTTTATATTTTCTCTATTGAGTATTGGATGTTTTCTTTTTTTTAAAGGCAGTCTTGCTATGTAATTCAGGCTGGCCTGAATTTATTCTGTAGCCCAGGCTGGCCTCAAACTCACAATCCTCCTGCCTAAGATTCCTGAGTGCTGGGATTTTAGGTATATTATTACCACTTGGCAAACATTGTACATTTCAAGAAAATATTCAGGCAGAGGCTGAGTTTGTTTTTTTTTTTTTTAACCTCAAATTAGGACAAATATATGCTAAATTGTTACTGATATTAGCATGTCATAAAGTAATCATTTGTAATTACAGAGACAGTATTAAATACAATTGATTTTATGATCTGCTCGTGTCAGCTAAAAATACTTGTTCTCTTTTTGTTACAGCGTGTCACTGTTTAGCACAGGCTGGTCTTGAACTCCAGATTCCCCTGCCTCTATCTCCCTAATGTTGGGATTCCACATTTGTGCTACCACACCAGCTACATTCTCCTTCTTGGTTTGACAAAAGTAACAAAGTTTTTTTTCTTAATGTAGGAAAAAATTATTCCATATTTATTACGACTTAGACAGATTAAGGATGAAACTCTGCAGGCTGCAGTTAGAGAGATGTTGGCCTTAATTGGTTATGTGGATCCAGTGAAAGGCAGAGGAATCCGCATCCTCACGATCGATGGTGGAGGAACAAGGTAAGGCTAGAGAAGTGGTGTTTACAACTACAGCTTGTTGCTTGAATCCTAAATGGTCTTATAATAAAAAACCCAGAGCCAGATACTGGTGTAAATGCTGAAAGATCAGAGAGACAAAGGAACAAGCCACTGCCATGTCTCACCTTGCCAACTCCACAAATAATCTGCTTGAAAGCTTTTCAAAAGGGTTTCAATTCCTGTGTCCTCACGCCTTATATACCTTTCTCTGCCCAGCCGTATTACTTCCTTCCTAGTGCTGGGATTAAAGACGCGTGTGCTTCCCAAATACTGGTAGCAGAGGCATAAGATCTCAAGTGCTGGGAATAAAGGTGTGTGACTCCCAAGTATTGGGATTAAAGGTGTGTGCCACCACTGCCTCTGTTTCTCTCCTAGACTGAATCAATCTCATGTAGTCCAGGGTGGATCTCTGTCTCCCAGTGCTAGGATTAAAGGTGTGTACCACCACTTCCTGGTATCTTTGTTTAATCTAGTGGCTTTTTCTGTTCTCTGATCTTCAGGCAAATTTTATTAGGGTACACAATATATCACCACAACAGATTTAATTCAGTTTTTGAGATTTTACTATAGTTATCATAAAATCAATTTTTTTTAAATTTTTATTTTTTGAAACAGGATTTCTTTGTAGCCTTGGCTGTCCTGGAACTCCCTCTGTAGATCAGGCTAGCCTCAAACTCACAGAGATCCTCCTGCCCCTGACTCCCAAGTGCTTGAATTAAAGGCATTTGCTACTACCACCCAGCCATAAAATTGGTTTTTAAGTAAAGTATAAAGCCACTTTTACTTATGAACATAAAAGCTATATTGTGACATATATTTGGGTCACTCGTTATTTTTGATTTAATCTCTTTTATATTGCAGATTTGGTCTTTAGGAGCTTACCAACCATTCTCTCAAAAATTTAACAATTTTTTTTTACCTTAATAGTGTGTTTATTAGGTGATGGTTAGAAGGACTGTGTAGACCATCAACTTGTTGCTTCTCCCTGTCTTCACTTGATGCCAATTACGGTGCAATAGAAAACATAAGAATAAATGCAGTCTTTGTTCAGTAGACAGTTTCATTGTCAGTCTTCATTCTTACTCTCCGCAACATCTGTGCTTATTCTTTCAGAGTTTACTCTGTCATGGTTTACCTCGTTTCTGGCCTTGTCTTTTGAACCTCTTCCCTAGAATTTTCTATGCTAGGTTCTTGTTTCCTTTGACTTTCCCCCTTACCTCTGATTTTACTGTGTACTTGTATACTGTTCTGTGTTCAAGCAGTGCCCCCTTTGTGGCATTTTACAATTCTACCTGGCAAGTCCTTAGCATGAATATAAAGTGAGGCAATAGATAAGAGAAGGAAACTAGTTTAGAATCTAGGCATAAGACAGTTAATTACTAACCTTAGATGATGGTCAATTCTGAAGTAGGAAGAAAAGATATTTAAGAAAATTTTGAAGAAAATGAGACTAGATATGGTAAAAATCAGTTAAGATAATTTTAAGTATAAACCCTGTGAGTGATGAACAGAATTGCAGAGACAGAGATGATTGGTATTGGAAAAGAGGTCTGTTTTGAGCATGTTGAATATAAGGTTACATATCTGTAAAGAGATGCTCAACTGTCAAGAAAGACCCAACTGAAGAGAGAAAAGCCATAAGAGATTTTAATGGATATTTTGCTTTTAGAGTTACAGGGTTTAACCATAGCTCAAGCTGGCCTCCAACTGTGATCCTTTTCACTCAGCCTTCCGGGAGCTAAGATTACATGTGTGCATCACCATACCCGGCCAGCATAGTGACTATTTAATGGGAAAGTCAAATAATCCAGTAAGGTGTTCTTTCTTCATGTGTTAATATAAAATAGTAATGAGTTGGAGAGAATTGTTAAACTTGACTGAGTCAGTCCCAAGGTTGAAAAGTGGGAAAGCATTAAGTTCAGGGGAGTTGGCATGGGTAGTTTCATTCATTGAGTTAGCTCGTTGAATGCCCCTGTTTTCTAGAAACTCATTTAGATATTGGAAACATTTGAGTAACGATACAGACAAAACCCATGTCTTGATAATGCTTGCATTCTAGAGGAGAAAAGAGATAGGCAGGAGAAACAACAATGTGCTATTGGGTCTTTGTGAGTGCTCTGAAGGAAAACAAAGCAAAGTGAAAGCAGGGGAAGAAACTTTATAATGATTGACTTCACATAAAAGAATTCATATTTACCAGTCTGCAAGACTATTACAAGTCATCAACATTTCTGTTTAAAGTGAGAGCTACAGTATGTTGGAAAAGACATTAGCTGTTCACTGTTGGTGGGAGTCAAACTGGTGTACTCACTGTAGAAATCAGTATGGAGATTCCTAAGATAGCTAGAAATTGATCTGCCATATGATACAGCTATAGCACTTCGGGGTATAAACCCCAAAGATACACAAAAGAGATGCTTGTTCGTCCATGTTCATTACTACTGTATTCGCAATAGCTAGGAAGTGGAACAGTCTAGATGTCTACCAACTGATGATTAGATAGTGAAAATATCATAATATACAAATGTAATTTTATTCAGCTGCAAAGAAAATTGAAATTGTGATATTTGCTTATAAATGGATGAAACTGGAATGCTGAATGAGGAAACCCAAATCCAGAAAGACAAGTGTCACATATTCTCTCATATGTGGATTTTAGGATTGTGTTTTTAATGTGGAGTACCTATAGAAGCCAGGAAACTAGAAATGGGCCATTTGGGAAGGGGAAGAGAGACCTTAAGGGAGGTTAGGAGAACACAGGTGACAAGTGTGAACCCAGATGGAATGAGGGTCCTGAGCAGCAAGGGGTCAAATGGGGAACCAGGGGTGAGAAATACAGAAGACAAAAGCAATAGCTGGGACTAAGAGGTCTTGCATATGCTGATGGCTTCTGCCAAGCACAGTTACTAAGTACAGCACCCATTAAGTACACTGTTAGCAGGGGAAATGGCCAAGGTCAACAGAGAGCTAAATCAGACAATTTTGGCAAAGAGAACACAGGATACCCTTAGACACTACAGCCCAGGAGGAAGAGTCCAGTCCTCAGAAACGGAAACCTTGACTCCTTCAAGGCATAGCTCCAGCCTAAAACTGACCTTGCCAAGTCCAGTCCTGGAGAAGGACACAGAACAGAAGTTCTCTTTGTCTTTTTGTTGGGGCCTCTGAGAAAGTCTTGGGTTAGTCTGGCTCCACACAGTAGGGAATGGGAGAGTAGGGCAGAGGATGGGGTGGGGACAGGTATAATTAACACTAATGGTGTTTGAATTGGGGTTACCATAGAGGAAGGGCAGAGGAATAATGGTTCTCCCAGAAGCCATAGGTTATCAAACTAAAAGCTCTAGATATGGGATACCTCCCTTCAAGTTGTTGGTCAGGGGTTTCCAGACATCCTCTCCAAACAGTACAGGCTAGTGCCATCCCCCTTGGTCACCCTCCAGAACATGATGGTAAGACCCATGCTGAAGATACCACATATTTTGGTCATCAGGCCAAGTCAAGTCTATACTAATTTGGAGTTTCCTCCTACTGGTTAGATTTGATAGTGCCAGAAGGTGCTGTGTAGGCTGCAGGGAAGAAAAGTCAACAATGTTTTTGTGAAACTGAGCTGCGTAGGAACCCACTTGGCAAGATATACACATCGATGCACTAGTGACATGTTATGATAGTAGCCAGCAGCTTTCTGGTTGGGTTTAAGACTTTTTACACAGGAGGGAACTTATACCTGATTCTGTAAACCTGACCAAGAACCAGTGGCTAAGGTCATAGGCGCTGTAGGATAATCTACTTGTATTATACTAAATGGACATAGCATCAGACTGCCTTCTAAATATTTGTAATTCATAGATCAGTGCAGCTTTCAGCCCATAACAGAGAACTGCAGTGGACTGCAGTTGATATAGAGACCTACAATCAGTGAAGGTGACATCTCTACCACGCTTTCTTCCCCCAAGGCTCAGGGAGCATCTTTTTTTTTTTTTTTTTTTTTTTTGGTTTTTCGAGACAGGGTTTCTCTGTGTAGCTTTGCGCCTTTCCTGGAACTCATTTGGTAGCCCAGGCTGGCCTCGAACTCACAGAGATCCTCCTGGCTCTGCCTCCCGAGTGCTGGGATTAAAGGCGTGCGCCACCAACGCCCGGCCTCAGGGAGCATCTTGAAGAGAGGGCAGAAAGATTATAAGAACCACATATTGGAGAAGACTGCTCTGAAATAGTCTTCTGGATACTGTGTAGGGTTGAGTACTGTGTAGGGCTGAACACTGTGTAGGGTTGAACACTGTGTAGGGTT
>CABHPR010106587.1:19945-37113 GCA_902168415.1 Peromyscus melanophrys
TGAACACTGTGTAGGGTTGAGTACTGTGTAGGGTTGAATACTGTGTAAGGTGTAGGGTTGTTGCACTCATGAACTCACAGAAGCTATAGTTGTTAACCCCAAATACTACACAAAATCAAGCCAGTCCGCATTCCAATACAGATGAAGGAAGGACTCGTTAGTAAGACCTCACCCCTAGCTGAGATCTATCAGCAGTGTTGGCTGCTAGAGAACGGAGAATCAGTTTTCTTTGAAAGTATGGCCTCTCATACATTGTTCCTATACTCCATTGGGTGACCCTACTACATCCATTCATGTAAAGACAGCACTAATTGAACAGACAGACAGACATAGACAGAGTTGGGGATATGAAATAGGAAGGGAGGTGTAGAAGGGAGTTCCAGGAGGGGTTGGAGGAAGGAGAGGGAGAATGAACAAACTACATTGTATACTTGTATGGAATTATAAAAAAAAGTAGAGAAAATAAAAAGCCATTTGTCTAAGTATTTAATCTTATAAAAATTTTGTGAATCTCACAGAGGACATTTTGGGAAATCTACTACTGGACCTAGATGAAGGTAGGTTTAGATGCAGTCTTCCACTGGAGGTATCTAGAAACAATTCTGGTTGTCACACTGAAGGACTGCCATCCTACATGGCAGAAGAAGGTTCCCCAGAACAGTATTGATTGACCCAGAAAGTCCCTCATTCAGTAGTTGAGGAACTTGAGTTTAAGAAAATAAGAGAATCTAACCAGATAGGGAGGTTTGTTTTGAAGCACTAAGGTTCAAGGGATTTGAAAGAGCCCACATATTATTTGTTTGATTTGTTTTGTTTTGTGAAGCAGGGTCTCACTGCAACCCAGGTGGACTTGAACTACTACTTTTTGTTGGTTTCTTTTCTTTATTTAAATAAAATCACCCCTTTCCCCATTCATATGTGTACTTAGAAAATTTGAGAAGGAAAAACAAAAGACAATCCATAAATAAAAACTTCAGTATTACTTTAATATTTTGATTTATTTTCTTCAAGTCATTTTTCTTGTGGATATATACATGCAAGCTTAATTCCTTTGCAAAAGGTAATGGATGTCACAATGTTAAATCTACTTTATCCAGCATCGTCTTTATTTCTTCATGTCTTACCTGAGTCATAATACAGCAACTCTCTTAAAAGCAGTTGTCTGACAGCTCCTGAAATTCACCTAACTTACCACAACTTAAAAAGGGGGAAAACAAAAAGAGTCAGGCTAGGTGTGGTAGTACAACACCTTCAATCCCAGCACTGGAGAGGCAGAGGCAGGGGGATCTCTGTGATTTCAAGGTCATCCAAGTCTCATTATATATTATATTAGAGACTATGTCTCTAAATAAATAAATAAGCCAAAAGTCGCCATTTTTGGTCTTCTGCTGTTATTTTTAGATATTTTCTAATGACCTCTGTTAGCCCCATCAAGGTACAATTTGTAATCTTTCCATTGTATGTAGTACAGGCTTACCCCTCATCATGTATTGGGAATTGAACATGTCATTGTTAGTTAGAATTGTCAGCATATGTGGTACTTCCCGAGTAAGCTAAAACCCCCTAGACTGCTTCTTCATTTCACATTCTCTTGTGAAGATATTTACTACCTTTAGTAAAGATCCAGAAAGGAACAAAGTGTAAGTCATATTAACTAATAGACTCTTGATGTAGAGGATGGTTCTAAGTTTATTGGTTTTTTTTTTTTTAATAAATAAAAGGTAGCTTGAAATTCTGACTAGTGAAAAATAACTATAAATATATAGAATTATAGCTGACCAACTATATTAATAAAAGAAGAAAACAGTTTACAGTACCTCAGAACCATTGAGGATGATTTTTTTAAAGTGTTTTACAGAATTGAGGATTTTTTTAAAATATAATATTGGCATATCTTTATATTACTTAAAAACAATACTACACATGTGTAAGTATGCTGCCATTGCACATGCTTTATATTTGTATTTTGAAGTGATCCTAAAATTTGGTCAGATGATTATTTTTATTTTATTAGCATTTATTAATTGTACAAAATAATGGGATTCATTATGGTATGTTATATCTGTGTATAATATACTTTGATCATCTTCAATTTCCTTTTATATGGTACCCTCTTCCTCTACCTCATTCATTAACTCTATTGTTTTCTCTTCTTTTTCTTTTTTTTTTAAAGATTTATTTATTTATTATGTATATAGTATTCTGTCTGCATATATACCTGCAGGCCAGAAGAGGGTGCCAGATCTCATTACAGATGGTTGTGAGCCACCATGTGGTTGCTGGGATTGAACTCAGGACCTCTGGAAGAACAGTCAGTGTTCTTAACCTCTGAGCCATCTCTCCAGCCCCCTAATTAAACTTTATTTTATGTTGGTGTGAGGATGTCAGATCCCCTGGAACTGGAATTATAGACAGTTGTGAGCTGCCATTGTGGGTGCTGGGAATTGAACCCAGGTCCTCTGGAAGAGCAGCCAGTGCTCTTAACTGCTGGGCCATCTCTCCAGTCCCCTCTTCTTTTTCTTATTAGGTCAGATTATTTTTATTTGTATTATGTTTTCTTTTCTTTTTTTTATTTTTTTATTTTGGTTTTTCAAGACAGGATTTCTCTGTAGCTTTGGAGCCTGTCCTGGAACTTACTCTGTAGCCCAGGCTGGCCTCGAACTCATAGAGATCCACCTGCCTCTGCCTCCTGAGTGCTGGGATTAAAGGTGTGCACCACCACTGCCCGGCTGTATTATGTTTTCATGTTAGCATATAAATTGTAAAAGCAGTTTTATAGAATTGTTTTATTCTATAGCTTGAGTTTCCTTTGAAACAAATTATCAATTTGTGTTTTCTTTTTCACAGAGGTGTGGTTGCTCTTCAGACTCTGCGGAAGTTGGTTGAACTTACTCAGAAGCCAATTCATCAGCTCTTTGATTACATCTGCGGTGTAAGCACAGGTAGTTGTCGTGTGCACGGGTGTGTTCCACCCTGGATTACAGCGAGACCGTGAAGCACAGGCTTGAGATCATGGGCCTTCTCTGAAATGACGGGCGTTAATTTCACAACTTTAATGAGGAATAACCCTTAATGTCATGAACTTTTAAAACTGCTTATTGTTTAAACATGTAGCCTTTTACGATCAAGCATTTAAGAATGACTTGTTTTTATTATATTTTCAACAAGTCACATTGACAAGGAGTAATTCCTAATTCCTGCTCTTTAGCGCAGTCACCGTAAGGAGGTGATGGCAGAAGGAGAAGGGGTAGGTAGTCAGACAGTCGGTCCTTGAGCTAGTGTGAAATTAAAGGTGGTAAAAGCTTTGTTTGTTTGTAGGATGTCAATGAGTAGCTTGATTCCTATATTATTTATATGGTGGTTTGAAATAGAACTTAAAGTGACAAATGTGTCTTTGGTTTTAAAAAGCTACTTTTAAATATTGTCAGTTGGTAGATTTATGAAATGAGGTTTTATGTTTGTGTAGAAGAATTTTCCTTGAAGTAATTGTTAACTTACTTTACTCCTTGACTCAGTTTCTCACTTTAGTGTGCTCTTCACAAGGTTTGTATCTATCAATGCTTCATTCTTCTGAATTCTGGTAACTGTAAAGATCACTGCAAACAACCGGAGATTTCCCTGCATGATTAGTGTTAAGAATGGCGCATTCCCAGAGTGCATGCTAATTGTTGCCCAGTTGCAAAGACTGAATGATGAGAACGGCGGCAAGGATGGCTCATGGCTTGACACTCTGGAGTAAGGAAGCACGGGGCTTCAGGTGTTAGCAAGCGTGGAGAGTGATGCTAGAAGGAAGAAAAGAACATTGCTCTGCAGAGGTCTCTTAGGGTGTTACATTAAACATGGCTTTTTTCTTGTAGATTTCTTTTAGTGTGTTAACATGTACTGTGACTTAAAACAAGAAAATAAAGTACATATCCAAAGGTAATTGATTTGACTGAAAGCTTCTCGAAGAGACATTTCCTCAGACTAGCGTTGTTTGTGGGTTTGTTTGTTTTGAAGTATTCCCCGTTTCTCTTACATTTGGAATGGCCCTGGCAATTAAACACCTGAAGGTGGCTACAAACTCTCTTCTTGCTTTGGCTCTTGCTGGATGACTGCCAGAGTTGAGCCCCTCAGCTCAGTGACGTTATGACATAGCATTGTGTAACCGGTTTCTGGGTCTGTAGCATTTCTTTGCACACACTTTCTAACGTGTAAATGCTTCATTATTTATCTTCTTTTTCCATTTTGTTTATTCCTGAATTGATTTTATCTCTGATTTTTAAGACGTTAACAAATACATATTTAGTTTAAGGGTGGTGTCCTTACTAGCTTAATAAAATAGTTCATTTTTAAAATATCTCCTAGTCTTTATAGTAATTCTTTTTAAAAAGAAAAGCACTTTCCTAGCACTAGGGAGCCAGAGACAGGAGGGATGTCTATGAGCTTGAGGCCAGCCTGGTATACATAGCAAACTCCAGGACAGTCAGGACTATATACAGAGACGCTGTCTTTAAAAAAATTATTTCAAAATTTTTTAACAAATTACTTGTTATGTTTATTAAGTATATTCTCCAAATTAAAGATATTTTTATATAGTTTGAGCCATAACATTGTATTTTCAAGTTATCAGTTATCTAATCTTTTACTAGAATGATACCAATTAAAATCAAATGAATAAACTTTTCAGGGCTGGAGAGATGGCTTAGGGATTAAGAGAGCACTGTCTACATTTCTACAGGACCAGGGTTTGAGTCACAGCCATCTCTAACTCCAGTTCCAGGAGATCCAGTGCCCTTTTCTAAACTTCGTGGGCACCAGGCACACATGTAGTGTGCTGACATAAATGCAGTCAGAACACCGATACATATCAAATGCAAACACTTTAAAACTAAGGAAACATTCAGACTATATTATTGTTTGTTTCTTTAAGCGGGTCTTTGCCTGTTTGACTCCTCATACCCCAACTTGACTCCATGTTCCTCTTTAGTTCAGCTAGGCAAAGTAGAACCACTAGGTGGCAGTGTGTCCCACCAGTTACACCTGGTACATGAAATGGTCTATTTAAAAGACCATCCTAAAGTATTTCCTTTCTTTGATCGCATTGATTCTAGGACCTAACTCAGGGAGAATTTGCTTCATGAGTTTATGAATTCTCAAATACACATTCTTTTACTTGCCATTTCATCTTATATGATCTAATCTAGTATAAAACGGCATTTTGATATATTTTTAAATTACTGTTGTCATCTTGAAGTCAATGGTACCTTTCAGTGTCATCTTTTGGGACCTGGAAAGGTCTTTTACATGTATTAGTCAAGTATAAGGGACTTATAAATTATAGTTCTTATTTATACCCATTTCACAGATGGAAAACTTAGGATTCTGAGAAGTGATTTTAGAAAGCATCAGATCTAGAGTTTCAGCAATTTGGTGGCTCAAAGTCTTTATGTGTGATTGTAAGAGCAGTTACATCACTACTGATAAAGACTAAGAATGTTCTTTCCAGGGGCTATATTAGCGTTCATGCTGGGATTGTTTCACATGCCGCTGGACGAATGTGAGGAACTCTATCGAAAGCTGGGCTCAGATGTGTTCTCACAGAACGTCATTGTCGGGACCGTCAAAATGAGTTGGAGCCATGCATTTTATGACAGTCACACGTGGGAAAAGATCCTTAAGTGAGTTTCAATTCTTTTGAAAATATTTTGGTTATATAGTTTATGCATACTAAAATTTGAAAACTACAGGAAATACAAAGAGTAATATTATTCCCACTAATTGGAAATAACCACTATTACTGTTTTGGTGAGCCATGTTCTAATCACAGATTCTTGAGTTTGTGTGTATAAGATCTGCATGTAGAAATTATAATTACCGTTTTTGGAATGTGTAAGAAAGTGTGTTTTTTCATCTATATGCATGTTTATGTCGGGGCGGGGGTGGCGTTCATGCACATGTGTATGTACCTGCAAGTGGAAGCCAGAGGTTGGTGGTAGGTATCCTCCTTGGTCACTCCACTTTATCATCTATTTCTCTATCATTGTGCGTATGATGTGTGGGCATGCATGTGCTATGGCACACTCGTGGAGGCCAGAGGACTACTCTGTGGAGTCAGTTCTCTTCTACCTTTTCATGGAGACTAGGGATTAAAGTCAGGTGGCCAGGCTTGGGAAGCATGTGCCTTTACCCACTGAGCCATCTTCCCAGCCTACTTGATTTTTGGAGACAAGGTTTTTGACTAAACCTGGAGGTCATCAATTTGGCTAAACTGACAGGTCAGCAAGCCCCAGGGATCCACCTGTCTCTATCTCCCCATCGCTAGAATTATAGGTCCACCCCTGGCTTATGGGTTCTGGGACCTAAACTCAGGTCTTCATGCTTGAGGGCAGGCATTTTATAGGTGGAGTCCTCTTCTTAGCCCTTAATAAGCACCTTTTTTAAAACTATGAAGCCATATCGTGCATAGATTGTATGTGTATCCTGCAGTTTTTTCTTAAGTCATTACTCTGAAACAGACAGTAATATTCAAATTCCTTCCAGATGCAATAAAATCAAAACTAGAAATGCAAAATAGAGATTTAAATCCCCTCAAACTTATTATTGAAAGCTGTGGAACTTGTAATATATTTAGTGTTTTCTTGATTAGATTTGTGTGTGGACTGTGGGTAAATGTTTGTGTGTGTTGTACATGTGTGGGTTCATGCATACAAATGTGTGCAAGTGCAGGTGGAGGTCAGAGGTCAACCTCCAGGGTCATGCCTCAGGCACCTTCCACCCTTCGTTTGAGACAGAATCCTCTCATTGGTTGGAGCTTGGCAAGTAGGTTAGGCAGGTTGGTCGTGAAGCTCCAGGGATCCACCTGTCTCCACCTCTCATCTCACCATTCCTGGAATTACAAGCAAATGCCCAGCTTTCTTATTGGAGTTCTGAGGAT
Organism: Peromyscus melanophrys; assembly: GCA_902168415.1. Taxonomy (NCBI): domain Eukaryota; kingdom Metazoa; phylum Chordata; class Mammalia; order Rodentia; family Cricetidae; genus Peromyscus; species Peromyscus melanophrys. The sequence continues at coordinate 26,862 of CABHPR010106587.1, forward strand.
CCAAACTCAAGTCCTGATGCTTCACCCACTGAGCCATCTCCTTAGCTCGTTATGTTTTTTCCATATATTTTGTATAGCTGAAGTTATTTTATACTTGTAAATTTGTATCCTTTCCCTTGTTTTCAATTTTATTAAAACTAGTAGCACCTTTGAAAGACTATACTGTATTTCAGAGTGTGGTAGTATCATATTTTCTTAACCATCTAGATATTTATGAACATTTACAAAATTTATATTTTTCTTTGTATGGTAGAAAACTAAATTTAAACTTCTGCCAACATTTCAGAATGTATCAGTCTTGTTAAATTATAGGAAACATACTCATATCTCATTTGTTCAAATGCTGTTTTTTTAAATAATGAAACAAAAGAAAACAAGGAAAATAACCTATAATCCCACTAAGAACAAAAACTTTAAACATTCCTATTTAGAACTTATAGCCAAACGAGTGTGTGCTTGTGTTCATATGAGTGTGTATTCCTCTTCCCCACAATAGAGATGATCATGCATGTATCCTGCACTTCCACTTAGCATCTGTCACAAGTGACCTGTCATTAATATATTTTGAAAGCACTTTGAATAGTTGCTCACTATCCATTTTATGACTATATTATTTTTGGCTTAACATATTTCCTTTTAGAAAAGGACACTTAAGGTGTCTTATTTTTGTAGTTCACAAATGGACGTGGACATCTTACATATCAACTTAAGTCTTCTGATATCTTTAAGGAAAATCCTAGACATAAAACTCTGTGTCAGAAATGTTATACATGTTTTAAAAGTCTTGAGAAAAAAAGAGCACACGAATTTGGGAGGGAAAAGTCGTGGTAGGGAGAGGGAAGGCATTGGAGGGCAGGGAATGGGGGTAGATTTGATCAAAACACATGATCATAATGCATGAATGAATGAACTTCTCAAACAATAAGTCTTGAGATATATGTGTGTATATGGCTGAATTGTTCTTAAAAAATAGGCTCCTGGCTTATTCATCGGTCCCCATCAATTTTCTATTTTATGAAATATTTTAAAATACCAAATAATTTAAGTTGTAAAATATATGAGTTTGAGATTTTTTTAGTGAACATGAACCTTTATAATTTTTATTACATTCTTTTTGTGAATTTTATGGATATGATATTTTGCTCATTTTCCTATCGGGCAGTGCCCATTGTGAATTTATTAACCATATATTGAAAAATGTGTTAATTGTTGTTTACATTTATTTATTGTGTATATCTGTGTTTGGGTTTTCATGCCACACTGTTTTCTCTACCTGTGGGTTCCTGCAGTTGAACTTAGATCATGATGTTTGACAACAAGCATGCTTATCTGCTGAACCATCTAATGGGTCCAGAATACTTTTTTTTCTTTTAAGAACATACTTTATTTATTCCTATTTTCTTTTTAATGGTGTAGTGTGGCTTTTGTTGTTGTTGTTGTTTGGTTGGTTGGGTTTTTTTGCAGGAGAGGACTATGTCTAAGTTTACTTTCTATTGCTATGATAAAGCACCATTAACAAAAGCATCTTGGGAAGGAAAGAGTTAATTTGACTTACACATCCCAATCACATGAATGAAAGTCAGGACAGGAACTCCAGGCTGGAACTGAAGCAGAGGCCATGGTGGAATGCTGCTTACTGACTTGCTTGCTCACTCAGCCTGCTTTTTTATACAATCCCAGACCACCTGCTCAGAGTGGTCTGGGCCCTCCCACAGCTATCATTAACCAATAAAATGCCCCACAGACTTACCTACAGGCTAATCTGATAAAGGTATCTTTTTAAATTAAAATTCCCCCTTCCCAGATGATCCTAGCTTGTATCAAGTTAGTATTAATCACAGGTACCCTTTTGTGCACATACAGAGACCAGAAGACATTAGCTAACCCCCTCTGTGATCTGGTGTCTTATTATAATACTCTCCACCTTATTTTTTGAAACAGGGCACCTCACTGAACCTAAAGGTTGCCATTTTGGCTAGACTAGTTGGCCAGTGAGCTCCTGGGACCCACCTGTCTCTGTCCCCAATGCAGGATGACAGGCATATGTGACCATGTCTTATGTTTTATGTAGATGCCCAGGACTTGAGCTCATATCCTCTTGATTGTACAGCAGGTGCCCTGCCCTTTCCCACTGAGATGTTTCCCCAGCCTCAAGAAATATTTTTAGTGAATGATATTTTTAATATAGTGGATTTACAAATATTCATTTAACCATGTTTTTCTTAATGATTTTTAACTTTGTTTTGATGCCCATGAAATTACTTTCTATCCAGAAATCAAGTAAATAATTGTTATTTTTAGTCTAGTGGTAAGCTTTAAAGTAAATTGTCTATCTGAAAATGATCTTGATGTGTATTGAAATGGTAGTCAAGCTTTGTTTTTTACTCATTTCAACCATCCAAGTTTACTTTTTTGTTTCCTTTTTTATTTATTAAAATACCACATTACATGACAGTCTATGTTCAAATTTTTTTCCCGTTTTTTTTCAACATCTATAGATTTTTAATTTTTAATGAAATAAATCATTTCCCCTCTTTCTCAGAAATACATTAACTCTTCTTAATCAATCTTTTTTTTTGTTTGTTTGTTTTTTGAGACAGGGTTTCTCTGTGTAGCTTTGCGCCTTTCCTGGAACTCACTTGGTAGCCCAGGCTGGCCTCGAACTCACAGAGATCCGCCTGCCTCTGCCTCCCGAGTGCCTCTGCCACCACCGCCTGGCTCAAAATGAGTCTTAAGCTCCTTTTGCCACACTAAAAAGATTCCATGGGAAATTATGTAGGAATTAACAGTTATAGCATGGCATGTATTTACATCCTTCAACTTATGAAGTCACCCTACCCATTATTGCAGGTTAAATGTTATTTCCTGGTCTTCTGATACTTCTAGGAAGGAGTAATTCAAATCATTTCTCATGAAGTCATAATACTATTTTAAGATGTTTCAATAAATGTTTAAATTATAAAGCCAACTGATGTACCATCAAATGCTCTTTTATTTTGTAACTCCTGAGCATGTCTTCATGAATTCGCATAATATGTCCTTGCTGTGTGGTATGTATTAATTGCATTTAAGCCTCTTGGAGGTTTAAAGTTCTTTTTTTTCTATTGTAGCACTATAAGAAAGCTACAGGCAAGTGTATAGTCCTTGATTGTTAAGAGATAAAATAGTTTTGATATAACTCACATATTCTTGTTTAATAAAGGGACAGAATGGGATCTGCACTAATGATTGAAACAGCGAGAGACCCAAAATGTCCTAAGGTGAGTCTGAGATCTCTTAGGTGGACTGTACAGAAAATATGTATTGTGAATAGTCACAACAAGGAGAAGCATTCTGGGGAACTTCCTTTAATAGATGTTCTTGATTCCTTATCTGTAGGTCATTCTATTAAAATACAGGATGTAATCATTAGATCGTATCTGTATGTAGTAAAAGTATGATAAAGGTTTACAAATATGAATTGTGACTGAAAATACAGAATATTTTATCATAATTAATTTAACAAAGTCTAATGATTTAAGGAAAATTAAAGTATTTTCTACCTTAGGTTTTTAAAGAGAAGTTGTATGTAATATATAAAATCAATAGGACTATATTAACATACAAATGGAATTCAAGTTTTTAAAAATTGAGTCATTTAGGTATGTTTCTATGTAGCTCTTCATTTATTGATTTGTTTGGAACCCCACAATGTGAAATTGCTTTAGCTTGCTTTTAACAGTAGTTGTTTGAGGATTATAATTGATGTGCCTAGGAATTCCATATGGCTTGTATTTATTTATTCTTGAGCAGCAAGCTGTAAGGATGCAAAAATCAAGACACCACTTTCTCTCTTGTTCTTTTAATGTCATCACTTTCATACCTTCATTTTGTGAATGATGTGTGCCTTTGTGGCGACACTGAATTTGTGCAGGATAATGCTGTGGCTTTACTAAAATCATAATGCTTTCAAAGCACATGGAAACAAAGACTATTTGTAATATACTGTATTAATCTTTAGTGGTTTTTACTGATGATAATATTGTATTAGTTATTACTTTAGAATAATAAAGTAAGTTAGACACTTAAGTAGAATGATAGGGCTGCGGATTTTTTACTTAATGTGACTATTAAGTACATAATCTCACAAATGAAGTGGTTTCCTGAAATGGATGCTGTGGAACACACTAGCAGTTCTCTGAAAGCATACATTTCAAGGGATGTAAGGAAGGCTACTTTGTGAGACCTCATTGTGAAGGCTAATAAGTAGGAGCATTCCTGGCAAAAGGACAAAGAGAATGGTCTATGCAGGGCTCAAAGAGAATTCCAGGAACTGCAAGCCTTCCTGAAGACTAGGGCCCAAGGATCTGAGGGCAGCATGTGGGATGAGACTGGAACAGTAGGCAGATGAGATCACACACTGGCCTTGAAAGCCATGACAAAGAAATGACTCCATTCCTTGGGAGAAGACCCTAGCATGTTTTTTGTTTGAATATTTGCTTCCAAATTGTGGAACTTGTCAACTTTCGGTAAAGGAATAGATGTGAACATGGGGAAACGAGCCCTATCCAAAGGTTCTTTGTTGTAATAAATGGAGCAGTTACCCATAGGATTTTTTGTCCTCTTTTCTCTGTACCTAAGTTATAGAAAGACCCTCTGGATTTTAGTAGCTGGCCAGCTGGTACCCATAGATGCCAAGAGTCATGAATTACTTACAGAAATTGAGGATAGCGCTTTTCTTTATTAAATGAGAAAGCAAACAGGCTCCTGGCAGGGCTTGGCACAGGATAGAAAAACTTTGGCCTGTAATTTGAAAGCTTTGAGAATTTGTGCAGAGCTATGCTCTGGCTTTACTAAAATGACAGTTTTTCTTTTTTTCCATTTTCTTTCCTTGAAAGATTCTTTTCTCTTGCAATATATTCTGATTACAGTTTCCCCTCCCTTTACTCCTCCCAGTTCCTCCATACCTCCCCTCCCTTCTGGATCCACTCCCTTTCTGTCTCTCATTAGAAAAGAACAGGCTTTTAAGAGTTAACAACCAAATATAACAAAATAAAATATAATAAGGAGCCGGGCGGTGGTGGTGCACACCTTTAATCTCAGTACTTGGGAGGCAGAGCCAGGCGAATCTTTGTGAGTTCAAGTCCAGCCTGGTCTACAAAGTGAGATCTAGGACAGGCTCCAAAGCTATACAGAGAAACTCTGTCTCGAAAAAACAAAAACAATCTCAATCTCCCCCCCCCCCCTCTCTCTCTCTCTCTCTCTCTCTCATATTTCCTGTCTGCTTCAGGAGGAAGCTTCTCTGATAATGACTGAATAAGGCATTGATCTATGAGTATAGCAAAATATGATTAGGTGTCATTTTTTGATACTTTTTTTCTTTTAGATCAGTAGTCTTTGGTTTTACTCTAGGTCTGTGGACTATCTAGTCTCTGGTACTTGATCAACCAAGCAGTGAAGGATGTGGCTTCTGTCTCGTGGAGTAAGCTTTAAGTCAAATCAGACATTGGTTGGCCACTCCCAAAAGTTCTGGGACACCATTGCCCTAGCATATCTTGCAGGCAGGACAGATTGTAGGTCAAATATTATAGGCTCGGTTAGTGTTTATCTTTCTCTTTTGATAGCCTGCAGAGTACCTTCCCACACCAAAGACACCAGAACATAGGGGTCAAGGCTCCATGTAGGCATCAGTTCAGCTGCTCCTTGTTCAATGAGTTGTGTGGGTGTTGTCCTTGGCAAAGTCCGCTGCTGTCAGTTTGGGGAGAGCAACCTATTGTCTTAGTAACAACCTAGATTGCTTGGGGATTTCCTTGGGACCCCTTTGGCCAACAATTCAACTGAATGCAACCCAGTCCCAGTACTGGAGTCTTCATTTGGTGATTTGAGATGGCCAGTTGGGATATCATATTCCCCATTATTAGGAGACCTCATTAGGATCGCCTTCATATATTTTAGGAAGTTTCCATTGCACTAAGTTTCCATATCATCCCTTAAATGTCCCTCAATTCCATCTGTTTCTTCCTACATTCCTTCCCTTAACCCTTTCTCCCCTCCCTCTCCTTACTTGACCTCCCCATTCCCATCCTCACCTGCCCCCACCGTACCCATAAAATCTATCCCCCTCCCAGAGAGATCCATGTGTCTCCCCAGTCCTTTCCTCTATAACTAACCTCTCTGGGTCTATGAATTGTAGGGTGATTATCATTAACTTAATGGCTAATATCCACTTACAAGTGAATACATGCCATATTTATCTTTCTGGGCCTGGGTTAACTCACTTGGTGTGTTTTCTTCTAATTCCATCCATTTGCCTGCACATTTCCTGGTGTCATTTTTTTAACAGCTGAGTAATACTCCATTGTGTAAATGTACCATATTTTCTTTATCCAGTCTCCTTTTGAGGGACATCTAAGTTGTTTCTAGTTTCTGGCTGTTGTGAATAGAGCAGCAATGAACATGGCTGAGCAAGTGTCCTTGTGGTAGAATGGAGCATCCTTTGGGTATATGCCCAAGAGTGTTGTAGCTGGGTCTTGAGGTAGATCGATTTCCAACTTTCTGAGGAGCCAACATATTGATTTCCATACTGACTGTGATGGAATTTCAATGTATTTTTGTGAAATTGTAATATTTTCAAAACACACAAAAATAGAGTAATTTGTAAATGACATTGAAATACTACATTTATTGATCTTTAAGTATTTGCTAATTGTTGATACTATTGCATTAGTTATTACTTTAGAAATGTGTACCATTCTAAATCCTTTTAAGTAAAGTCATGCACTGAAATGCATCTTTTATTATTGTTCTCATCTAATATATCTCAAAATTGTATCATAGCTTATATCTTTCTTTTTACCTTTGTTTCTCTCATAACAAACGTGTGGTTTCTTTGAGTATTTTGTGTTACACACTGATCTTGTTGGTCTTGTGGATATATGTAACTATAGTATTCAGCTGGCCATGGTAGTTCAGATGTGTAATTGCAGCACTCAAGAAGTTGAGGCAGGAAAATTGCCACAAATGCAAGGCTAGCCTAAGTTTCGTGGTAAGTTTTGGGTCAAGCAAGGCTGCAGAATGAGGTTCCCTGCCTTTAAAAAAATTAATGAATAATGATAAATAGTATTTAGTTTTTAGAGATTCTAGATACTGTGGTTAGTAGTCATATTGTTTACTTTTTAACTCTAGGTAGCTGCTGTAAGTACCGTAGTAAACAGAGGACAAACACCCAAAGCCTTTGTGTTCAGAAACTACGGTCATTTTCCTGGCGTCAACTCTCACTATTTAGGAGGCTGTCAGTATAAAATGTGGCAAGCCATTAGAGCCTCCTCAGCTGCTCCAGGCTACTTTGCAGAATATGCGCTGGGCAATGATCTTCATCAAGTAAGTTGATGTGTGGCTGTCTTTAAAACTTGTAAGTACTTGAGTCCGCACTAGAGCAGGGAGGGGGTGTATGGGAGGGTTTTGAGGGAGGAAAGAGAAAGAGGAATGATGTTATAGTCTCAAAAAACAAAAAATTTTTTAAGTCACCATTTATTAAATATCACTGAATTTCACAAGGATCAACAAAGAGAATTCCTTCGTGTTTTCACATATGTCAAAAGATATGTAATTCAAGACACTTTTATTATTTTGTTTTGTTTTTTAATTAATAAGCCTTCTGATTTGAGAATTTGGAAACTTGAAAGTTAGGAAAACTTTTTCTATTCTATATTGTGTGGTTGATAAACACAGTACCTGTGTTGATGGAAAATGAGATTGTGTGCATAAACTGTATGCCAACATGATGAAAACTGATAGATTTCCTGCAGGTGCAGGTCATCTATGTGACAGTTTTGGAGAGAGAACTCTGAAGGCAAGGGGATTGTCACATAATAGTAAGCACTCACTAAGCTAGTTCTGAGCTAGACAGTGCTTCACATGTAATGTCTCATTTATTACTTGTTGGTACATAGGAGACAGAGCTGTTTCCATTTTACAAATAAGAAATTAGAGTCTTCAGAATTGTTAAGAGATAGACCAGAGACAAAGCCACAAGTTACAGGATGCTGTCTCTAACTATACGGTTTCAAGTTTATGGTTGAATTATCTGGAAAGTTGAATATTGCTGATAATTCTTTATCTCTATAGGTTCATTTACTTAACTTATTCCTATGTCCAGTTTTTCACACTGTATAAAAATCTGAATTATACTTATACTAAATAGTAAAATTAAAGCACATTAAAGCTTTTGAGCTAACACTTCCAGCATATGTATTTTTATAAAGGCTAAATTTTCTTGTGGGTTCCCACTTAAAATCAGTTTTAGTTGAAGGAATCATGAATTCTGACTTTCCTCTCTAATCATTGAAATATATGCATACTCTTTATGATAATCAGTTGTGAGAAAAAAGTCTAATATTACTGGCAAGAACCTCCAGATAGCATTCAAAGCCCATGCATAGATCTTCTGTATGTCTGTTAGCTATATAAACATGAAAACTTCCTTATAGAATATTATAGTTTACATCTATCAGGGTTACAAAATTTAAACTATTTTTCTCGGTTTTATTTTACATTTTGATAAAATAACATTCTAAAATGTTGGTCAATTATCCTACATTCTTTTAGTTTTTAGAAGTAATATAATTTTTGTAGTTAAAGCACAGTTCTTTTATCTTTATAATCATTCCAAACTATTTATTTTGAATTATATAAAGCACTTCCCCTTCTGTTTTTTTTTCTTCTACTACCTCAGGGCTAGTCTTGAGGGTATTTTTGTTTCTGATATTGATTCAAGATTTATTAACCAGATACAATTTTTATCTTAATATGTATTTTTCTGTCCATAGCAATAACTTCCTCCTTTCTTATATTATTCTTACTGCATTTAAATAAAAAATAATTTAATATTTTAAAATATTATAATGTTTATAAATTGTAACTTTTAATATAATCATCATATTTCAGGCCTCCAATAAAATGTCACATATACACAAAAATGTTCTCATTATCATCTCTTCCTCCCTCACCCCCATCTTACTATGTAGCCAGGACTTAGAACTCACTGGTCATTCCAGGCTGACCCTGATATCACATTCCTCCCACCTCAGCTTTTATTTTTATATAAGGGGAAGCAGGTTTAATGTTCCACTAACTAAAGTGCTTTAGTCATTTCTTTTCTATTTTACATAGACTAGTAATATTTCTTTTTATGTTTGACCATTTTTATACTGATGACTATATTCTCTCAATTCATTTTGAGCTACTGATAAAATAACTAACCAGAAACAATGACACATTATCTTAGGAAGAATATTCAAATGGAATCTAATATAAGACCCTACTTAAGTAAACATTTTATTTTAGTTTCCTTTTGCAAATCTTGAGGAAGAAATAGGATAGTTACCTCCTCAAAAGATAAAAATATTTTATTCTAATATATGAATGATCTTGACTGCCTAAACAAAAGACAACTTGGAAGTAAGTAATGTTAGTCTCTGCCTCTTTCTTAACCTTTAGAAGCTGCCAAAGATAACATTAAAATATGGTACTTCTATAAATTTCTCATAATAAAGTCTTTAAATTTATATTGTTATTTATAATCTCATTTAAAAATAGACTTTAACTGTCATGTCTACAAGTATCTCATTTTGGTTCCTTCATATCCTTTTGGAGGCAGGTAGAATATAAATTATGGAGTGGGATATGGTGTTGCCAGCCTTCAATCTCAGTATTTGGAAGGCAAAGGCAGGTGGATCTCTGTTAGTTCAATACCAGCCTGCTATACATAGCAAGTTCCAGGACAGCCAGAGCTGCACAGTAAGACCCTGGGGTGGTGGTGATGGAGGGCCTGAGGGAAGAGAGGGGAGTATGGGAGTTGAGAAAGAGGGGAGAGGGAAGAGAGAGAGAACAAATATAAATTATGGATTAGTATTCTATTTGGACAGTTGCTAGAAATATTGCTGTGCTTATGAGCATTAAATAGATGACTGAAATTTAATTTGCCTTTGACTCCAAAAAGAATAATTATGGCACTTAAAATTTGTATTACTTGCTCTGGAAAACTGTGCTTTAGTTTTATGTCAACACAGGCTACAGTCATTTATGAAGAAGACATCTTAATAAAGAAAATGCCCCCATTGGAGTGGTCTGTAGGAAAGTCTATAGGGCATTTTCTTGATTGATGATTCATCAGTCATCATCTTATAGAATATTATTTTAAGGTGTGTTACTTTTGTTTATATTGCATTTGTCATATAACTTAACTCTGTGAAGCTGTGTTACTATGCCTGTC
>CABHPR010106588.1:0-53935 GCA_902168415.1 Peromyscus melanophrys
TCTACACAGAATGCACAGGGTCATCATGTTGTCTACACAGAATGCACAGGTCATCATGTTGTCTACATAGAATGTACAGGTCATTATATTCATCTACACAGAATGCACAGGTCATCATGTTGTCTACACAGAATGCACAACAGTAGGACTGAACACCTGAGTACTTTGGACAATAATGATCTGTCAGCAGAGGTTCATGGATTGGAACAAACACTCCGCCCTTGGGGTGTTGCTAGGCTAGGAGTACACATCTGGGGTGGAGAGCATGTAATAATCTTTTGTATTTTCTACTTAATTTTTCTGTGAATCAAAGTTGATATTTAAAAGTGTGTTAATTTAAACAAAATTTAAAGTTTATTGAGTTTAGAATTTTGCAGCATGTAATGGGGCTGTTTTGCCACTGCTTCTTTGGAGTAGCTGTCAACCACTGGGGTGGGGGTGGGGAGATATTCCAGAGCCTTGAGAAAGTGCTCTGACTCTAAGGGGAGACAGAGACGGGAACACTGTCACCTAGGGTCTCAAGAGTGAGGAATGCAGTAAAGACCTGGGACATTGTCACTGCTGAGGAGTGAAAATGGAGGGAGGCAAATATGCAAGAGTCTAGACATCATCACATGATGGTGGCCGGGTGGGGAGGCTGGTGCTGGGCGAACACCTGCACCTCGGCAACCTCTAAGAATACCTGAGAAGCCAGGCCTGAAGGTGTACACCTATACTCGTAGCATGTGGAAAGTTGAGGCAGGAGGATGGTGAATTTAAGCCATCCTGGGCTACATGGAGTTTGTCTTGAAGAAGGAGGGAGGGTAGGGGGGGAAAGAAAGAAGGACAGATGGAGAAAGAGTGAGGGAGTGAGAATGCATGTATGTGATTACATGAGTGTGTGTCCACGTATGCAGGCGTGCACACATACACACACACACATACTGTAGCAGGAATCTTAAAAGTTCTTATTAATAAAATCAAACCTGATCCAGGTATTGGGGTGAAGCTGGAAGATCAGAGATTCAGAACAAGCCACAGCTACCTCACCTCGCCGGATCCTCAGCTGGTCTTGTTTCCTCAGACTGGAGGCCTCTGAGTCCTCATCCAGAATGAATCTCAGCTGAACTGCTGCTAGAAGCCTGAAAGCTTAACCAGCCAAATGCTACTAGTTCCTGGTCTTCATGCCTTATATACCTTTCTGCTTTCTGCCATCACTCCCTGGGATTACAGGCTCACTTCTTGGGATTAAAGGCGTGTGTCACCATGTCAGGCCATTTCCAATGTGGCCTTGAACTCACAGAGATCCAGAGGGATTTCTGCCTCTGAAATACTAGGATTAAAGGTGTGAATGCCACCATTTTCTAGCCTTTGTATCTAGTGGCTGTTCTGTCTCTGACCCCGGATAAGTTTATTAGGCTGCACAATATTTTAGGGAACTCAATACCACCACATTTCCCCTTTTTGAGAAAGCAGGAGGAAGAAGAGGAGGGAAGAGGGAGGAAGGGAAGGAGCCATGAAGGTAGTTGCGAGATCCTCTTTCTGGCACCTCCCAATGCACTGTGAAAAGCAGACTACCTATAGACATACACTAGCACACACATGTAGATGCACAGATATAGCGGGATTGGCAGGTGTATAGTGATGCACTTGTAGCCAGGACACACAAGGACAATTGTGTGTGTGTGTATGAATTTGTATTTATTCCTGTCTGTTCTAGATGCACACAGATGGCCAATGCAGCTTCCCATGGTGGAAGTAGGAATAGCAGCTACTGATAAACTCTCTCTCTCTCTCTCTCTCTCTCTCTCTCTCTCTCTCTCTCTCTCTCTCCAGCCTGAGGAGTTTAGTTTTCTAACTCAAGCCCCACCTGGGAATAAAATAGCTTTCCAGCACCATCAGCCCCACCCCACCCCCATCACTCAGCTGTGCCTGGAGGAGTCCAGCCACCACGTGAAACTCCCAGTATGATTTCTGGCAAATTCTCATGGGCGTTCATCTGAGTCTGCCTGCAGGTGGCTTTCCCACCCACACATCCCCACTGCCTCAGGCAGGTTGTAATTTACTGCTGCTGGTCTATGACACTCACTTCCTCCACGTGCCGCTGGAGGTCTTTGGCGGTGAGAATGGCTGCCTGAGAGGGTCAACAACAGAAGAAACCGAGTGGCACTAGACCCTAAGAACGCTGGTGTCCCTTTGTACCCACTAGTTCTGCCTTTCTGGCTTGGAACTTGTTTCCTGCTGTTGCATAAGCTGCTGAGAAACGGGGGTGGGAAGGCCATTTCGGTCATTTGGGACACTTCTGCCTCGAGGCTGCGCAGGGCGGGTGGAGAGCGCCTAAGTGGAAAGAGTCCAATTTGCACATTGGCAATTAAATTCAACAGGGATGTGGAAAAAAACTCAACACAGGGCTCAGACCAAACCAAAAAATGAACCAGAACAACACCTTTTAAGTTTAATAGGAACTTAAAAGGCTGTTTTGTAAAACTTCTGGTACTAATAGATGGCGTTTAGGACATTAAATTAGAAGCTCTTTTGTTGAGTTAAAAAGCAAGAAGTCTTTCAATGCCTCAATTCTTTCTGAATTCTCTGCCTTTGAACATAATGCAATTAATTTCCTTGAAAATTGTTTTACTGGGCTGTTTTTGCAACTGAGGAGGGAGAACAAAGCAGCCCACAGAGCTCCAAATTCCACTCCCTGGAACCTGCAAAGACGTGACCTTGCATGGCCACAGGTGCCTTGCAGCGCCTGTCCTGTTGGGGATCTGGTGACGGATGGGGATCCTGGATGACCCAGGAAGGCCCACAGGACTCAGGAGAGTCCCTGGGATGGGATTGGAGAAGACCATGGAGGTATAGGCTACAGCAACACTCTGAAGACAGGAAGGCTCACAAGCCAGGATGCCCTCCAGAGGCTAAAGAGGAGGAAACTGATTCTCTTACAAGTCTCCAGAGAGAACACTGACTGCTCAGCACCTTGACTTCGGAATTTCTCATGCCCACAACTACAGCATGAGTCATGTATGATGGGCAAAGCAATTAAGTCTCTGGAAATTTGCTCCGGCAGCCATAGGAAATGGATGCAAGCTGAAGTCCTTGTTCCTGATGGCAGAGCCATCACAGAAAGAAAGACCTCACAGGCTTGGGTGGTGGGAGGGAAGGGAAAAGAGAAATATCAGTGAAATTGGATCTCTTCCTCACTCTATATGCCCTACACCTCACCTATCAGCCTAAAGAGAAATAATATCTTTCCAGAACATTAAAGACAGCAAGGATGGCTCCACTACGATCATACAGCAGAAGGGGAAAAAAACATTTAAAAATGCTATGAACTTTAAACAGTAAATGGAAGGATACACTCCAATATTTTAAATTGTAGCAGTCTTCACGGAAAGCATAAATCTTCTTTTGGTAAAAGCAAGATTAAAAAAAATAACAGAACGGGAGACATATTCAATTGACTAGGAATTAGTGTTCTGACACATGAGAAAAATCAAAGGAGAAAAAGGAATTAAGTACCAGAGGGGAAAATATGAATGACCAATAACAAACAAAAGATGCCTGGGTTCAAGACAGAGAGAGGGAGAGGGAAGAGGAGAGAGAGATCCCCACTTCCTGTGCTGTGTTGGTGAAATTAGGCAGCCATGCAGCCAGACACAGAGGGGTCCTGGGGACAACGTAATTGTTCTGTGAGTGTGGATTTGCTTACCACATCTTAGAGAGAAATGTGGGGAGTCCGGGCACTGGAAACCCTCCTTTGTTTGCTAGGGACTGAGCCTTAGGTCCACACTGGACCATTCCCTGCTGCAGGAGAATCTTCTACATGTGTGCAGTCAAAGCATAGTGCTGAACACCTCTTGATTTAAGAATAACTTTAACATATCTGTATCTTTCCCGTGTGGATGGTTTAGCGGATGCGTCTGTCTCCAGGGGATGAAAGAATAAACAGTGTGTTTTAGTCTTTGAGAGCGGTGGGGAGGAACAAGCAGAGAGACAGTGGTTTAAGAGATGAATGAAGAACTTGCCATCCCCCTCCCCCTCCCCAGCTTGTTTTCCCTCCGCTATTTCAGCGCCTTCCTCTGAGGCTTCCTCCTTCCCTCCCTCCCTTTCCTCCCTTTTCTCCTTCAACCTGTTATAATGAAAAGTTAACATGCTCATTCTAAACTATGGGAACGCGGAAATGCAAATTATTCTTTTATTTTACTATAACTTTGAATTTCTGAAAGCAGAAAACCAAATCACATTTAAAAAAAAAAAAAAACCACCTAGAATTCAAAACTAAAAATAAAGCCATGAACTGTAAGACTCTACTAACATGGTAACTGAAGAGACAATGGGGGCTTGTTTTGGGGGTGCTGTGTTCCACAGAGGCTTACTTCAGACACAGCCTGGGCCCCAGCGCCGGGTTCCCTGTGCTGCTGTGGGTAGGAGACTCAGTCACTCAGCACCAAAGCCCAGCTCCGGCCTCCCTTGTGAATGGCTTCCAGTCTCTTGAAATATCTGCTGGGGTGTCCTGTTTTAGGTTCCAGTAAGTGGCTTTTCTGTCCTGAAGCAAGTGGGTTCACTTGAAACTCTTAAGGAAAACTCTTAATTTTGAGGAGAAACCTACTCCTATGGATTCCACCCCTTGGGTCTAGTGCTCTTCTCTTCTGGAGTAGTGGAGATTAAATCTACTTTCCCACAAGAGGCGTGCCCTTCAAAACACACAGATGGCTATCCTGTATCTCTGCATTTCTAATATCTCAAAATATAGGGGGCTTTTTACAGAAATGCAGTCATGTGAGGGCCATGTGGGGATGTCACTCAGAAGTGTGAAAATGGCTATGAAACTGACCTTCCAAAGTTGCCCTTGAGAATCTAAAGGAAACTATGGGATGGCACAAAAAACCAGGCCCACATCCAGCAGTGAGCATCTCTCTGGGCTAGACGGGAAGGAAGTCTTCCTGAGATAGAGTTCATAATTGATGAGCAATACTTATCAGACTGGAACACAGTCATGCGAAAGGGAACTGGATGCCTGGCTAAACCTGATGCCTCAGAAGACAAGAAGGAGCTGAATGTCTCCCTGTGAATGACATTGCATATTTTATAAGGGAGTAACAGTGTCCTGCTGATCAATGTTGAAGTTAGATGATGGGGAGACTTGATGTCGTGGGTAAGCTTGACTTAAAGATGGTGCTGAGAGCATGCGTCCCCCACCAGATCGATGCTTATTGGTTGGTTTCTTTTTTTACCTGCTTGAGAAATGACTGATGGGCAGGAAAGTGTCGACACCCAGTTTCAGAGAGATTGTTGGTTGATATGGTTGCTCAAGTCATCTGAGGTGTGATGTGTCATCGTGGGTGAACAGAAGGGAGAAGGAAGGAAACCATCCCTCGAGTTCCCACAGCAACTAAACTGGCTTTAGACTCCGCCGTTCTCTGAAAGACCACAATGACATCAACGCTCCACTGAGATTATTTAAGACTAGTGTCTACCAGTCACAGTAGACTTTCTTAAAGTCCTTTCTCCTGGTCCACCTGTTGCTATCTTACCCACAAAATGAAGGGACTCTGGCTAGCTTGAGCATGGCAAGCATGGCTCTGGCCGGCCTGGCCCTTCTCCCCATCCCCTCTGCCTTGCTAAAAACTGTTAGATTACGTTCCTGAAGCTAGCCCCCAAGGTCTGTTCTCTTATTTGGCCACTTCCTCCTCCTGAGGCTGACAACCAAGGTCCAGCTGTCGAAGTATTGACGTCCAGCAATCAGAAGCCCCCTTTGGCTCATCTAATTAACACGCCCAATTAAAATTAAACACCTCATCCTAACATGGGATTTCCCCTCGGACCTTTATAAACCACCATTTTCCTGTGGGCCACATCTGTCTGCTCTCTATCCAGCCAGTCCTCTGTCCTCCAGGACTCTGCCCCCTCTCCCTTCTTCCCTTCCCCTTCTCTCCTGCCCTCTGTCTCCTGTCTTTATCTCATTCCCTGCCCTCTGTCCCTCTGGGGCAAATAAATCTGCTTTGTGCTAAGAACTTGGTCTTGGGAGTGCTGAGCCGACGCCAATCTCTTACAGAAACCTTTCTAATATGGCTTCCCCTGTGAAGGCTTCCTTGCCTCTTCACCAGCCCCTCTTCACCTACCCCCATCCCATTTCCCAGATACGAATAATTCTCCTAAGCCTGGCATCTCCCAAGTGGGAAGATGCATCTTCAGACAGCCCTTCCCACACAGCATTACTAGACTTGAGGGTTTCTCCCCATGGATGGTGGAAAACAATTATTTCACAACCTTCTCTCCACCATTCCCCCGACCCCCAAGGGCCATGTTTTGTCCAATTTCTTTTTTTGCTTTAATGAATTAAAATCAGTTTTGTCTGAAGGATTTCACAACGCCCCCGCCCCCCGACATTTGGGGGGATCCAGTGGAAAAAGATTGAAGGGAGAGTAAAACCTGAGGGCAACAGAGAGGTACTCGCACCTACGAGGCTTTTCCTAACGGTTATACATAGTCAACCCAGGGGTTACAGACAGGGGCCTATGGTGCAAGGAAGCGTTTTTACTGCTTGCTAAAGACTAGGAGTGCATGGTTTGAAAAGCTACGGAATTAATTTCTGTACTCAGCCTTGTGAAACTTGTAATGGGAAAGTTTATTTTCAACTCATGTCACTTGGACCCCCTACAGCCACAGAGCAAAACACCCCAACACAGTCACTACAACATGATGGATTAACTCGCTGGGAGTGGGTTTCCATGTCCTGATGCTGTCTGATGACCGAACCGCACAGCTGCCTAAACTAACTCTGGCCACTGTGTGGTTCTGCTGACCTTGATGACCATACCTTGAACTAGCCTTGTTCTGACTAAGGGAAGGAGGATGGCATGCGGGAAAGCTCAGGAATTGATTGGCAAGGACATAACCTCACCCATCAGGTCTCAACTCTGTCTTCAACATTTCAAATCCACAAGGACAGCGACTCTTTCCAGAACTTCTCTAGCCTGATGCCCACTTGAGAAATTTGTTCTCCAAAACCCAAACCTCAATAATTATTAAAAACGCATTGGAAGAGTTTTCAGTATTTTCGAAGCTGAAAACATGCCCATATATTTTCAACAGTCTCAGAGGGATCAAGAATGAGGAATGGCCAGGCTGGGTAAGAGCAGCTCAGAGCTGAAGGCCCAGCAAGCAGAGAGTGTGCCAATGTCAAATTACTGGATGGGATTTCTGAGCAGGAATCAAGTATTTTAGACCTCCAGCATTGGGGAAATTATTTTAGCAGGGAGTGCTGAGGCACCAAGACAGCCATTTGTTTTCTCGAAACCCAAATTAAGAAATTCTGTGGCTTGATATTTACCTTCCAATTAAGAATTTAACATTTTTGTTAAAAACAAGTCACATTGGTTATGAGGGTCCATGAGGCAGAGACCTCTATGTTCAAGGGCTGGAGAATCAAGGACCGAAGGAAAGGCTAGTCATCGGTCAGTGGTCCCCGGCCTCAGATGACTCCCACATCTATAAATCGTAAGCTGGAAGGAGGCATTAAGGAGAAGAAAGCAGGGCTCGTTAGAGAGTTCGGCAAATAATTATAAATTATGGGAACAGAGACGAGAGTGTGACGGGATGATGAGAAACATCGGGATGAACTGGACTGAGTTTTGTCATACAATAGAGAATTCATTTTGAATTTGCTTCCAACAGATGCATATCATGGTGAAGTGAGGGACTGAATGTTATTCCAGGTTCAAATTTAAGTTTGGAAATTAAATTTGGGAAGGTATGCCTCATTTCACAGAAACTAAACAAGTTCCTGAGTGTTCTCATGTAAGGCGCCTCACGGGCACGGATGGGCCTTGATCCTGTTTGGAGTTTTCCTGTGTGCTGAGCACTGTTTTGTTCATTTACAGATGCTGTCTCATATTCTTCCCCATCAATCATTCACGTCTTGTACAGTCTGGTTCTAACTGTTCATCTTTAAAAAACAAACAAACAAAACAGTGTTTTCAAGGAAGCCCTGGAAAGGGACCATTGCTTGTTCTATGTCTATAGAATAAAGCACACATAGCTGCCATTTTCCCTTCAAGTCCATCCTAATTAGACCGAATATAAAAGTCACATGAATAACCAATCATTTCCTTTACATGAAGAGTCCCTTTGCATCACCCGTTCTCCAGCACATTCTTAGGTTGTGACGGGTTCTCAGTGGCTCAAGCTCACACTATCTCAGGACAAGATAGATGCATCCTTTGTCTAGCCAGGGGTGGAAGCATGTGCTGCTCTTAACTAGCAGATGGCATGGCCTCTGGACTCAGCCATGGCTGTTTCCCCTGCCTCCCATGAGGATCTGTCTCCACCTGGGTTCTACCACTCAAAACTGCAAAACCTCACTGTATTAGTCAGGGTTCTCTAGAGTAACAGAATTTACAGAATGAATCTCTCTGTCTCATGTACATATGAGAGAGAGAGACATAGACATAGATATAGAGAGATAGATCCCATATATACACATGTATATGTGTATACATACATATGATCTATTAGAATAACTTACGGGCTGTGGTCCAGCTTATCCAACAATGGCTGTCTAGCAACAGAAGATCCAAGAATCTAGTAGTTGTTCAATCCAAGAGGCTGGATGCCTCAGCTGGTCTTCAGTAGACACTAGAACCCCAAAGAAGTAGGCTCTAATGCCAGCAAAGGAATGGACTTGCTAGAGAGGGTAAGAGCAAGCAGGCAAAGAGCAGACGCTCTCTTCTTCTGTGTCTTTAGATAGGCCGCCTGCAGAAGGTGTGGCCCAGATCAAAGGTGGCTCCTCCCACCTCAAAAGATCCAGATTAAAGATGTGTCTTCCCACCTCAAAGATCCAGATTAGAAGTGGGTCTTCCCACTTCAAATTAAGCAAAAATCCCTCCCAGGTGTGCCCTCCATTTTTGGGTTTTAGTTCATTCCAGATGTAGTCAACTTGACAGCCAAGAACGGCCTTCACACTTACCCACTGGCCTTCCTCTGCTCTAATCCTAAGTGTATTTGGTTTTTGCATCTGGCCCTGGGAGTGAGACATAGTCTTGCCACCACACACTGGACAAGACTAAATGGTCAAATACCCCAGGCTAAGTACAGATGAAGCATCCCTGCTCTGAAGCCTCAGAAAGGCATGTTCCAAAATTTTGGCAAGGCTGACAGTCAGCTCCAGAGAGGTTCCAGCCCCTGCTCCTGGCCCTCACTTCCTCCCCTGCTCCTGACCCTCTCTTCCTCCCTTGGACAGCCCCCACCACCCGTGGCTAATCTTGCTTGTCAACCTGACAGGATCTGGAACCACCTAGGAGACACACCTCTGGGCATGTCTGTGAGGGTGCTTCCAGAGAGAAGTAACCAAAGGAGGAAGGCCTGGCCTCAGAGAGGGACCACACCTTCTAACAGGTGGTCAGCTATAAAGACCAGAGCCAGAAGCAAGTGTACCTGAGCAAGTGCACCTATTGCTTCCAATGCTGTCCTTCACTAGGATCAGACTCCAGATTCTTCAGCTTCCAAAGTGGACTGAAGACCAGAATCTCCCTAGGAATCTTCCAGAATTTCAGCACCATATTGGGATGGCAGAGGCATCCTCTTCCATGGATTGAGCTACAACTGGATTCTCACCCTCTCCGGGGTGCAGATGACCATTGTTAGATCAAGGAGTCCCTGTTGTGTGAGCCAATCTCAAAAACACCTTTGCATAACACATACATAGTGTTTTGCTTCTGTTCCACCGGAGGACCCTGTCTGGCACGCCCCGCCCATTCTGACCTGTCTCTTCCCTAGTGTCAGCAGTTACCTGGACCCTGTAGGCTGGTCCACAAAGAAGGTGACACCAACATGGATCATAATGGGCTGGGGAACATCCTTGATGCCTCACATAGAATCTTGTTGATGGTGCCTGCCAATTGCCGACTCTCCTGTAGTCTCCTCTGGCCCTCCTTTACGAAGGAAAGCATGGCCTCCGTTCTAGACACAGATGACCTCTACACACCCTGCAAGTCTTCTCTTCTCGGGAACCCTGTCCCTTCCCTGCCCAGAACCATCAAGCTCTTCCTTTTGTCTCCTGTATTGTCTTTCTCTGAGTGGCATCCTATGTCTCCTCCCACTTTCTGTGCCCAAAGACAATGTTGGACCCTTGTCTTTATCAGGAGACAACGCTACTGCTTGACAAAGGGATAGGTGCTCTGGGCTTCAGAAGTCAGAGGACACTGGGGGAGAAAGGCGCGTTAGATAACGGCTCAGGAGTGCTCATGGAGTGTTTGAGAGAGGGAGAGAGAGGGTGGAGGGGAAGGAAGCAGGGGGGTGGGATTTCAGGGAACTTTTGGAGTTTTGCAGGCTTCTCCTAAAAACTAGAAGGTCTGGTGATGCCAGGCTGAAATATCCCTGATCAATACCCCAAGGAAGGTTTGTGGTGGCTCAGGCTGGAAAGCGTTTGTCACACGAGTGTGAGAACCTAAGTTTGGGTCCCTAGTGCCCATGAACAAGACACTGGGTGTGGCAGCACCTGCCCATAATTTCAGTGCTAGGCAGGGGGGACTTGGTAGCCAGTCAGTCTAGGTTGTACCAGACACATGAACCCCACTTGGTAAATCTTCCACAAGGTGATTCTGCTGCTCATTACCAAGAGAGAGACTCTACTTCCCCTCCAGCTAAGTCTGAACTTGCCTTGGAATTTGCCTATAGCCCACAGAAGGCAGTAGGCTTGTGGCTTAGAGCGAGGATGGGTGGGTGTGGTGGTTTGAATGTAATTGGCCCCAAAATCTCATAGGGAGTGGCACTATTAGGAGGTGTGGCTTTGTTGGGGTGGGTATGGCCTGGCTGGAGGAAGTGTGTCACTGTGGGGCAGACGTTGAGATTTCCTATGCTCAGAATAACACCCAGTGTCTCAGTCAACTTCCTGTTGCCTACAAGATGTAGGACTCTCAGCTACTACTCCAGCACCATGTCTGCCTGCACGCCACCATACTCCCTGTCATGATGATAATGGACTGAATCTCTAAAACTGTAAGTGAGCCACACTAATTAAATGTGTACTTTATAAGAGTTACTGTGGTTCAAGGCCAGCCTGGTCTACAGAGTGAGATCCAGGACAGGCCCAAAGCTACACAGAGAAACCCTGTCTCGGAAAAAAAAAAAAAAAAAAGAGTTACTGTGGTCATGGTGTCTCTTTGCAGCAATAGAAACCCTAGCTAAGACAATGGGCAAGGCCATGGAGTGCCACTGGTTCTCTGGTCATACTTATTTCTGAACTGTCTTATAAAAGTTCTTCTTGTAACTCAATCACCATACTGAGAAGAAGCCTAAGTTAAAGAGAGAGGCTATGAGTAGGTTCTCTGCTGAGAATTGAGACATCAATATTGAATCAGTCTAATACAGGTGTGAAGATATTCCCTGAGAATTCCAGACCCCACTGAAAATCAAGACCACTGAGCATCAGAAGTAAACCATGGCTGCTGAGCCTGGCTCATTTTGAGCCACGGAATCCAGAGCTCAGTGAAATCATTGCTGCTGATCACTGTGTTTAGGAGATTTTTGTTACTTATCTAAGGGGAACTGGAACACTGTGGCTTCATACTATTCAGAACATTTAGTACAGATCATCAGCAGAGTGGTTATTCGTTATTTTTAATTGCTTGGATCTTAGAGGGTAGGAGGCATTTTGAGAGTTTGCTGCTTTTAATTTTTCCATAGCAATCCTGTTTTAGCATCCTGGGATGCAAAGGGCTGATTGTCCCCAAAGGCGAGAGGCATTTCCACGGCCAGCATGTAGAAAAAGCACCCCTTACACTCTTTACTCACTCTTTGAAGCTTTGTTTACAAAGGCATTGCCCGCGACCTTCCTTGTGGCTGGACAGCCACTCTGGCCCCTCTTTGAATAGCCAGAAGTTTTTTTCTGCTGAATTTGAAGGAGGCTTGTTGCAGTGCTGGTGGAGAGAGGGAAAGATTGACCCACTAATGACTCTTTCTCCTCTTCCCTCCAATCAAGTGAAGCCACCTCTAGTGATGTTCACCTTTCCCTACCTACAGCCTGCCAACCATCTGGACAAAAAGAAAAACACAGATCGAAAAGTTCCCCCAACATCATTAAAATCACGCTCCCGAAGATTCTAAGCCAGGCAGATAAAAGACCCTTTTGTTGGCGAAGTGTTTACTGAGTTATTTCTAGAGATTAATTGGCATCAGAATGTGAGGAGGGATTGTGTACCAAATACTCTGTCAAAATCTATATTTAAAAATCCCAATTACAAACAGCTCATGTCCATTGTAGAAAGTACGAGAAGCACAAAGGAGAAGATGACTATAGCCTTTAACCTTAGTTCTTAGTGAACAGCACCGTTAAAATTCTGGCCACACCCTTCTTTAATTTTATCTGTATAAAGGAAACAAATGATAGAGAGCAGACCTTTTCATTGCTCCCCACTGTTTATCATTCTGTTCTATGCCTTTCCTGTGCCATTAAATATTAAACTATGGTGTAATTTCATGCACTGTATTTTTTTGTGTGAGGGTCTCATAATATATGAAATTATATCCTGTTGTTTGAGCCAGAAGTTGTTTTCTATCTGTGTGTTGCTGTCTGTGTCCCAGCAGCGAACATCCATCCATGCTGGTTTCTTGGATGGGTGTATAGACATGGGGCTGTTGGGTCAAGGTATGACATGGTCAAGGCTTTTGATGCTTACTGCAAAATTGTGCCCCCAAATCACATTCCTACCAGTGAGTGCTCCTTTCAACAGACCCACACCGACGAGAAAACATCCCCTGATGGTTTGACGGTCAGTGGTTGTGGTACCTTGAGTTCGGGCTGTAGAAGAAAACCTGGTAGCACTGAAGATGATGAGCAGAGCAGAGCTGTCTCTAAGATGCAGAGCGCCTCATTGATCAGCTAGGCTACTCAGAAAGGCAACTCATTCGCCTAGTTGTTTCACAGCTAATGGCTTCTGGGATGGTTTTGGCCTGGTCAACCCAGGGACCA
Organism: Peromyscus melanophrys; assembly: GCA_902168415.1. Classification (NCBI taxonomy): domain Eukaryota; kingdom Metazoa; phylum Chordata; class Mammalia; order Rodentia; family Cricetidae; genus Peromyscus; species Peromyscus melanophrys. Next base: position 12,950 of record CABHPR010106588.1, read on the forward strand.
GTTATGGTCACCCTACACCATCAGCTCATTAGGCATTGCTCTCAGCTTATCTGACTTCACCTTGTACCTTCCATTTTAAAGCATGCCTTTGGGCAGCTTCCCAAACTGGTCTTGATGTAGCATGATGACCTGAAGTTCTATAGGATCATAAAACTCAGATGTGTTTTCTTTTTGTTTGCTTTAGATATTTGTCCTGAGTCTGTTTAAACTTGTTGGGAAGGGGTCTTGTATCCACCTTAGAAAGAGTCAGTGATCTGTGAGCAGGTGTGACAGCCTCCCAGAGGAGAGGCTTACATGCCCATGTCTCCTCAAGTTTACAATACAGGTCAAGCCCCAGTGGTAGCTGGTTACATCAAAGTAGCATTGGCTGTTCATGTGTGTAGTCTGTCCCTTCAAAGGTCACACTTTGTCATCAACACTGGACCTTGTCCCTGGTTCTTTAGAGGTTCAGTGTCCCCTCCCAGGGACTCTTTCCTCCCCTGACTTTTATGTTCTATGACACGATCTCTCTCTCTCTCTCTCTCTCTCTCTCTCTCCCCCTTTCTCTCTCTCCTGTTTGTCCCCCAACAGCCTTATGTCTATTTTCAGTGTCTACACTTTTTCCTTTTAATCTTAAATATGTGGCTCAAATATCAGAATATAAATTCAGAAATGTTCATAATTTTAATTATTGAAAAGTTAATTGTAATAACAGATCTTGCATTCCATTCAAGCTCTTAGTTTTCCAGATGGTAAACACTAACGTGTCTGTAAATTCTGGGTCATGTCAATCTTCCCCCAGCCCTGTTCACTGCTCCCTAAACTTTTGTGCCTCCTGAGGTGGGCGGGAAGCATTTGGTTGACTCGGGGTCATTGTCCACGCCCATTTTCATATTTCCTATCCTGAAGCTGTTGTGATTCCCGTTATAGCCCTGTCCACAGCATCCTGTCAGAGAGGGAACCTGTTACAGTCCAAAGGAACAATTGCATTGAAGTCTGATTTAGGGAACCACTGATTATTTATTTGGGTTACCAACGAGAATCTGGGCACGGGGGTTACTTCTGAGGTGCAAGGTCGATTTAAAAGCAGTACCACTGAAGAGCTCCCCTCGATACAATGCTGCCTCCTGAGAGTGGAGGTCCTGACGCCCTCTGCACAGCTTTGAGGAAACTCAGAACACCCAAGCCTCTCTCTGCTGCTCAGCCTCTGCCTCCAATCCTGCTCGTCAGTTTCCTTCCCAAAGCAGTTGCTCTTCATTTCTGTAACCTTGGAGCCGGAGCCCTCGTGACTCCTATAAGTTTCTCAAACATGTGACATTTGTTTGCTTCCTTAGTCTTACACGCTGTGTACTTCCACCTGGAGGGAAAATTCCCATTCAGAGAAAACTGCTGTGCAACGCATGGGGCCAGGGAGGTCAGGAAGCCTCCTGGACCAGCTACCTGGCTTCCTCCAGCACTCAACACTGGCGTGCAAGCACCTTGCAAGCTCATCCACCATTAAGGATCCTGTGAGTATGATTGGCTCACTGTATCTGCGGGTTTTACAACGTAGAGGCGACAAGTTATGCGTGGAAAATATTTGCTGAAAATTGCATCCATGTTGAGCATTATAAACTTTGTTACTATATTATTATAACTATATTATAGTTATTATAGTAGTATTACATATAATATTATTACGATATTATAATTAAGGTATTATAAACAGTTGATTATCATATGCAGGAGGATATACATGAGTCACTGCAAATACTGTGCTATCTCATTAAAGGGATTTCAGCATCCATGAACTCTGGTGTCCACAGGAGTGTGAGAAACAATCCCTTTAGATACTGAGGGAGAATTAGTTCTTCCTAAAGAGCAAGACCTCCTTTACGGATTGCCTGTGTCCCTGCGGCATTTCTGATAATCCTATCTACACTCCACATCTTCCCTCCTTAGCTACATCTGACTTAAAAATCCTAATTGTGGAATGCCCCCAACTATGGCACAGCAGTAACTAAGGAGCAAGAAGGACCACCTGGAACAAAGAATACTAATTTAAATACATTATATTCTTAGTTCCTCTCTGAGAGCCGGCACTGAATCCTGGACACCAAGTCCGCTCGGAGGTTGTCTGTCCCCCTTTAGGAATCTCTCAGCAGTGAGCCCCAGTGAAATAGATGCCTGCCTCTCTTACACTGTCTGCTTGGCCCCCAAACGGACTGATTCCCACCCTGCCTCCGGGACATGGTTGCTTCTTAGTGATGGCTTTCTCCCTGGGTGCTGCAGCATGTCACTCACTCACACCTCACTGAGCATGTGCAGCTTGGTACTTCCTGAGGTACTGACTGGATTATGTCCTTCTCTGGGGGCCTCTGCCACTGTGTCCCCAGGACCTGTTACAGATACATCATGGGTACCCATTGATAAACTCTGCCAACAAAGCCAGAAGCTTGTCAACAGATGGCCGTATCCCAAGAGAAGTCAGCATCTGAAATGTCCATGGTGCTGGCAGGCCCATTGTCCCTGACGGTGATAGCGAAGTGAACTGGAGATAGAGGGCCACCCTGGAGGAGGAAGGAGCTTGATCGCACGGAAATACTGGTGAAACCTGCCCAGTGCTCAAAACTCAGGTGGGCCGTGCACTCCAAAAGACGGCTCCCTTAACTAAAACTTAGACTCATTGAGTAGCAAGGTGTCTGTGCTTGTCTTGGTTACTTTTCTGATTTCTGTGTCAATATGTCTGAACAAAGCAACTTGGGGAGAAAAGGATCTATGTAGGCTCCCAGTTTGAGGGTACAATCCATGGTGGGGAAGGCAGGACATCGAGAGTTCAAGAAAACTGGTCCCATAGCATCCAGTTGGGGAACAGAAACGTGTTATTCAAATCTTAGATGGTCTTTTAATAAAAAACCCAGAGCCAGATATCAGGGTGAAAGCTGAAAGATTGGAGAAGCAGAGCAGCCAGCCACTAGTTCTTACCTCTACGAGATCCTCAGGCTAAAAAGAGTGAGTTCCTGTTTCCTCGTGCCTTGTAAAGCTTTCTCTGCCCTGCCGTATGACTTCCTGAGATTAAAGACGTGTGTGCTTCCCAAGCAAAGGCATGTGATCTCAAGTGCTGGGATTAAAGGTGTGTGCCACCACTGCCTGACCTCTATGTTTAATCTAGTGGCTGGCTCTGTCCTCTGATCCTCAGGCAAGTTTGTTAGGGTGCACAATATATCACCACAGAAAGCGGTGGTGCTCAGCTCTCTTTCTCCTTTTTCTCCAGGCAAGGGAATGGTGCTGTCCACATTTAGAGTGGATTTTCCTACCTCAGTCAGCTCAACCTTACTGAGATGCCTGGAGGTTAGTCTCCAAAGTGATTCTGGATCCCACCAAGTTGACGATCAGTATCAACCAGGAGTGTGACATTGTTTGTACACAAAGCTAAATCCAAGCAACCAAGTGCACACTGAGGACATCGCGTGTGTCTAGCACTGTGCTTAGAGAAATGGAGCATGGGAAGAAAGTAAAGACTCTTTAATGATAGGAGCTGGTCCCCTGAAGACTCTACACCCTCATTCAGGAGTCAGGCACATATACGCCAAAAGCAAGAAGACAAGAAAGAGGTCAGAAATCCCAGCCCCTCAAAAGTGTCTGGCAGTCAGCAAGCTGGGAGAAGTTGGTAGGAATAGTGAAATCTTTCTGGACAAGAAGGCTCTTGAGCTGGACTTCATATCCAGGTGGTCCTGGCCCACACTCCTTAGGAATGTCTGAAAGCTGTGTGCACAGATATCAATACTAGGGCTGTGTATACCTCATTTAATATACGGGACATTAATGTCAGATGCACAGAATATTCTTGAAGGGACCAGGGCCAGTTTTTTTTTCCCAGGGACCAGTTTGCTAAGACCTCTGCCCCATATTACCCCACCAGCCTATGTTGACTCATGTCTGGCTTCAACCAGACCCTCAGGAAATACATCCAGTCTGGTAGCCTGTCAGGGTCTGACCCAGCCACAAGCAGGAACTGTTCTTGCTATTTTCAGTCAGACAGACCCCTGACATGGCAACTACAGTTGCTGACCAGATGTCATGAGCCAATCATAAAATGATTCTTGTATCAGTAAGGGTTTATACCCAATCACTTCCAAGTACACTTAACCACAGCTAGAATTCCTCTAAGCAGGCTTAGAAGGGACTGCCTTACCCTCTCCTGGAGTCGAAGCCATTTTTGGTGGGCCCCAGCATGCTGGTCTTTTCTTGAGAATAAAGCTGCTTTCTGCAATTGCATATTGGGTGTCTTCTGGTCATTTGGAGCGATCTAAGGACCGTACAGTCTCTTAAAAATTCAAATATCACTAACCCACCTAATACAATAAAACTTAAGAATTTACAAATTAAAGGTCCCCTTGTATATAAGCATTGATTACAAACTCCTCAAAACTAATTTTCCTGATCATTCAGTTAAACTCACACTCTCAAAGACTGGATCCTTTTACAGGTTCTAAACCATTTGAGGTTATCACAATGACACAGAGACTTCGTTATATTTACAACAGAAATGTAAATGGAGGTGGAGCTTTTCTGTCCAGACCGCCTGGTCCCAAATAAACACACAAAGGCTTATATTAATTACAAAATGCTCGGCCGTTAGTTCAGGCTTCTTATTAACCAGCTCTTACATTTAAATTAAGCCATTTCTATCAATCGATGTATTGCCACATGGTCCGTGGCTTAACCGGTTCTCTGGCATCTTGCTTTTTGGGCAGCTAGCTCGAATCTCTTGGCCCCACATTCCTTTTTCCCCTCCTTAGTTTGGTTTTTCTGCCTAACTTTATCCTGCCTGGCTATTGGTCAAACAGCTTTATTATCAACCAATGAGAGCAACACACATTCACAGTGTACAGAAGGATCCTCCCACAGCACAGAAGCCAGTATTAGTTCCTTGTCTTGTTCCTATGACAAATACTCAAAGGGCACTGAAGGACGGGTTTGTTTTGGCTCATGGCTTGAGGGTACAGTCCATCATGAGGGAAGTCACGGCCATGGTGTCAGGAGTGTGAGGCAGATGGTCACGTTGTGTCCGTGATCAAGCAGAGAGACACATGTGTGTGCTCCCATTGTTTCCTTCCTTTTATTCTGCTCTGGACTGTAGCCCATGGGCTAGCATTGCCCACAGTTAAGGTGCGTCTTCCTCCCTCAGGTAACGTAATCTCAACCCTCCTCACAGACTCCAGGGCATGTCTGTCATGGCAGTCTAGATCCTGCTGCACTAACATACTAACCATCAACAGTGAAACAGTAAGATGGTGTGACTTTAGCACTGAGGCCCTCCTCAGGACTGACTTCTAGTGACAGGCACACTTGGTGCCTTGTCCAGTGTTCTCTGCCCTGAAAATCTAAGAATTCTGTTTTTTAGGGGTTCAGCTCAGGAGATACCTGCCTAGATCATAAGTGAGCAAGGAAGGGTCTCTGGACCCACCCCCTCTGTAAAGCGGTCTTGGCTCCTGTGACTCTTCCATTCTGTGTTCAGAGACCCTCTTGTCCTTCTAGGCCTGTGGATGGGGTGCTTCCTGACTTCCTGCACCGCTCCCTGTGTTCTTAGGCACCCAATCCTATCTTGTGGTGATTTTCTCCATGAGTGGTCCCCCTGCCCTTGCTTCCCACCGAAATCTTGACACAGCAAAGATTCTGATCCACGTAGGGATGTGCTTGGTGTTCTGGGATGTCTGAGGGAGTAGGAAGGACATTTCAGAAGAAGCACACTGGCTTTCCAGCATTTCCACTTGGGTCACTATGACTCAGGTAGCCAACTTCAGGAATGGACCTGTTGTGGACACCCCACAACCAACAGTACCCTCGGTTGTTCTGAGTATGATGTTTAATCTGGACGGTCAGCTCGACAGGATGGGAATCAACTGAGATGTAAGCCTCTGGGGAGGTTGGGGAGGGGATCCCCAGGAAATAGGAACTGAAGGTGGAAGGCCAGAGCAGCTGGTACCCTGTGGCTTGAGATGTTAGGGTTCAAGACACCCTCAAGATGGGAGCTACACCTTCCAGGGTGGTCGTGGACATCTACAGATAAAGTTTGTCAAACCTAATGTCACCAGAAGTCTAAACCCCGGGCAGTGTCTTTTGCCTGATGCTACGGTCCTCGGCCTCTTTTATCAAATTTGAATTAATATTGATATCATACTTGACTTCTAACCACTTGGATGAGTTAGTGACTTTCCAGGGTCACATTTTAGTGGATAAGCTGGAGAACTCAGTCAGTCCTGCAGGCTCCATAATTACCCGAGGAGCCTGCCTTTCAGGGTGTCTCCTACGGCACACTCAGATGAAAACAAATTTGTATCTGGATGATTGCCCCCGATGCTTTGGCCGTGTGATTTTTATCCCAGTGGAAAAGTGATGTTCGTAGCATTCTGCTGTGGGAGCCTGTGAAATCAGTAAACAAGGCGTAGCCATCTGGACCATGGGAGCTTCAGGTGCACAGTAGAAACCCTAGTACTGTCTGCTGTCCCCTCATATGACTCCCTGTCAGCTGTCTATCCCACAGGGCGGGTCTCTGCGCTCTCTCTCTCTCTCTCTCTCTCTCTCTCTCTCTCTCTCTCTCTCTCTCTCTCTCTGTGTGTGTGTGTGTGTGTGTGTGTGTGTGTGTGTGTGTGTGTGCTGTACACCTGAGCTCATGCAAATAGCATATGACTCTGTACCGTATACACTTGGTGGGTGAAAACCTTGGGTTCTGCAAACCAGCTCTTGTGGCTCTGCTTTGGGTCAAGACCTGTGGGCAGCTGCTATGGTGATACATCCTGGGAGGTGTAAGGAGAAAATGCCTCAAAAGTTGCAAACACGAAACCATGCAGGCATCTCCGGTGTTACTGTGTGCTGTGTATCTCTCGTTGACACAGCAAGAGCCATCTGAACGTCCTGGGGCGTGGGTGTGACTTTACCAGGCCTGAGTTCCATGGCCATGGCTGGGATATGCCTTTCATTTAGTGAGATAAGGGATAGACAGAAGTGTGTTTGGCTGGCATCCACGGCATTGTGGGTTGGGAGAACGTGTATCGAGAGATTCTAATTTATCTGATTGGGTCAGATTTCAAACATAATCAATGTCCAGTATTTTCTAAGACTAAATGTAGCTCGGTGTCCAGGGCTGTTGGCAATGGTGTAAGCCAACAGTAACAGGTGGCCACAGTGTCCACAGAAACCCCACTTCATACGGGAGAGCTTAGTGTGTGGCCCTGCTCCTCCGGTGTGCCACAAAGGACAGCTAGAAGAGGTCAGGATCATGGACTCTCAAATATAAATTATTTCTGTGCAGAAGGCAAACAAGGGTAAAAATCATCCCTGAGCAGTTTACGGGGGCTTGGCATGGAGATGGTTGCCTTGTGGGTATAATTCACAGACTTTCAGCAAAGCTTTATCTTGTCATGAGTCCTAGGAAATACTGCCTTCATGTGATAATAATGAACTGGTTATTTTTATACAAATTTAACAAGATAAGAGCCAGAAGGGCTTAAGACGAGGGAGGGTTTACTCAGGCTTCTGGCTTCAGAGGGCTCCATTCACTGTGGAGGGTAAGGGATAGTGGGGCAGCTTGGATGATGGTGACAAAACCAAGTGACACAGGAGGTTGCCATCATAGTGACCAGGAAGCCAAGAGTCAGGTAGGAACTTGTAAGGCCTGCTTCTGGTGACCCGCTTCCTCCAGCCACACTCCACCTCCCATGGTTCCAGACCTTCCCCAACAGCACCAGCCATGGAGAAAGCATGCAGAACATGGGTGTGTGGGGAGCATCTCAGACCCAACCATAATAGATGGTGAGCAGGTGGCTGCAGGTCCATGGATGTAAATAGGGGAGAGAACATTTGTTCCCAGAACAAATCCTGGGAACGTCCTCTGGAAGCTGGGTCGCAGAGCACCCCAGGGAGAAGTCTCTGAGCACTAAATTCTTTGGTACTAAGTCATTCAGTTCATAGAATGCCACTGGAAAAGATACATAAGCAGCCTACAAACCAACTATCTCTAAGATTCTGGTACCCACAGTGGCTTAGCCAGTGGCATCTTGTGTCCCTGTGTCCTGTGTCCCATGCTTGGTACCCATGGCTCTTATAAGAGCCCTGAAGGTAGATATAAATTTTCCTTTTTTGGAGGCATATTTATATCCTCAGTATTTATGTCCTCACTATTTATATCCTCAATATTTATATCCTAGTATTTCCTTTTTCTTTTTTTTCTTTCTTTCTTTTTCTTTTTCTTTTCTTTTATTTTATTGGTTTTTCGAGACAGAGTTTCTCTGTGTAGTTTTGGAGCTCACTCTGAAGACCAGGCTGGCTTCAAACTCACAGAGATCTGCCTGACTCTGCCTTCCCAGTTCTGAGATTAAAGGTGTGAGCCACCACTGCCCAGAAATATATCCTAGTATTTCTATCTTCCATATTTGTATGGTCAGTGGTGAAGAACACCTGATGTTCTTCCAGAAGCCCAGAGTTTGGTTCGCGACTCCCATATTGGGCCCCTCACAACACACCTTGTAACTCTGGCTCCAAGGGATTCGATGCCCTCTTCTGGTCTCTGTGGGTTCTGTACACAAGTGCACACAAACACACACAATTAAAATGAATATTGTTCTAAAATACTTCTGTCTATAGGCAAGTCATGGGAGCTGGAAGTGAGGCCTAGAGTCCCTGGTCTTATGATGCTGTCACTCTGTCCCTGCTACATCACCCCTGGATGGCTTCAACAAGAGTTGAGGTCTTACAGTCCCAAAGGGTGAAGGTTCAAGAGCAGGGGGCATCAAGGCTGGTTTCTTCTGAGGTATCCCTCCTTGGTCTGTGGTGGCATCTTCTTGCTATTCCCAGGGGTATCCTATCTCTATGTTTCCATCGCTGGTGTCTCCCAGAGCAGCTATCATGGTTAATCTTGGCTGTCAACCTGACTGAATCAAAGAATGAGTGAGTCAATGCCTGGGCAGGGCCTGGGGAGGGTAGTTTCTAGAAAAATTAACTGAAGTGGGGAGACCTCCTCCACAGTGGAAGCAACTTTGGCAGTGGCCCAGATATAGGGTCTGAGGAGAAATCAGGGTTTCTTCAGTCTTCCGAGGAGGACCAAAGACCAACAGCTCTTCAGGAGCCTTCTAGGTCTTCAGCAGAAGATGGCGACTGCTGAGGTGTCCAGTCTGGTGAATTGACAGCTTCTGGGGGGCTCAGCCTCTCCTGTGCAGACAGCTATTGTCGGATTACCCAGGCTGCACTGTGTGAAACAATCGGATAAATCCCCATGTCATGCATATGTGTTCTATTGGTTCTGTTTCGGTAGAGGACCCTGACTGATACAGTGGCTAATGTTCCTCTTACAAAGCTACGGGTCTCGCTGTATTAGAACTTTTCTATCTCATTGACTGCGACCCCTTCTTCAAGGGCCCTGTCTCCACTGCAGCCACATTGGAATGGACTGAGTATTAAAGCTTGGACATACAAAGCTGGGGAAATGTGGTTATGTTCTAACAGTGAGGTGGAAAATTAGGAGGTGAGGATGCTCACTTACAGATGCAGGAAAGACATGTTTTTGCAATCCAGGCCTTGGTGTGTGTGTGCGTGTGCATGTATGTGTGTGTGTGTGTGTGTGTGTGTGAGAGAGAGAGACAGAGAGAGAGAGAGACAGAGAGAGAGAGACAGAGAGAGAGAGACAGAGAGAGAGAGAGACAGAGACAGACAGAGACAGACACAGACAGACACAGACACAGAGAGACACAGAGAGAGACACAGAGAGGGGGAGAGGCATAGGAGTTAAAAGGTGAGGACATCTCAAATAAGTTCTAAGAAGAGAAAACTTACTCTCTCTCCCTTCCTCCACCCCCTACACTCTTGAATCCTCATGAACTAGTCTCCTTTACTCTAAGATCTAAAACAGGAGCACAGTGAGAGCCAAGTCACCATCCAGCCCACACCAGAGCCAAGTCAGAGCCGATGGGGAACTACTCCAAGCACAACATCATTCCACAGTGCATAGTTGAGGTGGAGAGTGTGGGACGGTACTGAGCTTACTTGAATTCTTTTTGAGGCTGAGATCTCTGAAATCCTAGGCCCCCAGAGTCCTCTCTTCTGCATTCAATTTGTAGCAAAATAAATCATTTGCAGCAAGTAGGCAGGGTACCCATTGTGGCCATGTTCTATCGACCCAGCTTCAAAGACATCTTTTGTTAAGTGATATTTGAAGTATTCATTTGCTATAAAAAGTGCCCTTAAAAAAAACCCTCACTCCCAGACACTCAAATACTTCTCAAATGGAAGAAAACCCAAATCCACAAGACTAATGAATAACAAGGAGTGGGCATCTGTGGCCTAGACTTGCAGTCTGGTCCACAGGGTTTATGAAGCACCTTTTGGGTATCGAGTTCTATGTGAGGTTGGGAGAGGGATGCTGTACATAGTAGTTCTGTTGTGACAACTAGCAGGCTTCAGAGGGGATCGGGGCTTGACTAGGGACTCAAGGAGCTCGGGCAGGGTAGCTTGTTTTCCCAGTGGTCTCCCAAAGGGCATTTGAGAAGCTCCAACCTGTGAACTGCCAAACTGTCAACATATCTCTAGAGTGCTCCCAACGGCAAGTTAAGAGCAATGGCTTGAGACCCACGTGTTGTCCTCAGGGCCCAGCAGGTCCCTGTTCTTGGGACCAAAGTGTTCTCAATGACCTGTGGCCCATGGACTCGTCAAGACAGAAGGTATATCAGAATTATCTTAGCTGTGTCTCACCTTATACAAATGGGGGAGCTGAGATTGGAGACCAAAGCCCCAGAAAGAGGCAGGGGCAGAGCAGGACCCCCCTCCCGAGTCCTTCCTCATAAGTGTTTTGCACATACAACTGTGATTCCTAATTCCCTCTGATAGCTAATTCTTCAGTTTCTGTAGTAAGGACTCTGACTCTATCAGAAACCATTCCCTCCTGTTACAATGTTAAGTTTGGATTTGTGTGGTGTGTGTGTGTGTGTGTGTGTGTGTGTGTGTGTGTGTGTGTGTGTGTGTGTTGGTGTACATGTGGGTGCAAATGTATGCATGTGTGTGAGTGTGGAAGCCAGATGGACATCCTGGAGTGTGGTTCCTCGGGAACTCAGTCCATCTTATTTTTGAGACAAAGTCTCTCACTGGGTTCTGGGGCTCAGCCTTTAGGCGAGGCTGGCTGACCCCAAAACCCTAAGCGATCCACCCATCTCCCCAGCACTGTAATGAAAAGCATACATTTCCACGTTCTGCTTTTTATATGAGATCGGGGCACACACTTTGAGTGGCCATGAATAAAGAGAGTTGTGTCCAGTCCTTTCCTGCAGTGTATCTAGCTCTTGTTGGTGTGGAGTGGAGAGAGTAGACCAGCAAGAAAACAGGCAAGAGGCAGGAGGGCTGAGCTGAGCCATCAACCCATCCGTACACTACCCAGTAAAGCCTCCATCTGGCCTGGCGTAGGTGGTCTGAATGACCTTGATGTGTCCAGAGGACTTCAAATGTTGTCCAAAGACTACTCCAGATACTCAGCAGTTGTACGTCCAAGCCTAATCCTCGGCACTCTGAGAGCCACAAGTAATTGATGGCACACACTACCCCCTGCCTTCTCCACATCCCATTCTTTCCAGCTCCTGGACAGACAGACTTGCTTGTTTGTAGATGTGTTCATTCCAGGCTCAGCAGAATCCTCAGACTCAACGAACCCAGTGTGATCACATTCATCTGTGGTCACCTGGTCCTCATTAGGGCCACTGGAGGAGGCCAGTGTCTGGCTTTTCAGTGAGTGGTCCTGTGCCACATAGGCCTGAAGGCTCTAGGCATCGTTTTATTGTTTGCATGAAGGTTTTAGGGGATGCTGCCAGGCTCAGCTCAGCATTTTCCACATGACTGATGCTACTCAAAGCCTTGCTATCCCAATAGGCAAATTTCTCCACTGGCTTTGTTTCCTGTTGGTTCAGGTGGGATAATAAGGCTGTTTTTGCCAGGGATGTCAATGTGTGGCTAGGAAGTGGGCATTTTCCGAAGAAGAGGGAAAGAGATAGTTAGGTGCCCAGATACCCATGTGCTTAGGTGCCTGGGCACCTGGTATCCTTAATTAGAAAGAATTGTTATTTTTTCAGTATTTCTCTCTCCCAGTGAGACAGTCATACAGGGCACTGACACAAGGAACCTTTCAGAGGGAGGGGCCTAGATGCCTCCTGTTCCCAAGTTGTCGCTGAGCCCTGCTTCCTGCGTCCTTCCAGGGCTCCACGGGGAAGGGGGTGGCCACGGTAGAGAGTGTTCTGGGATTCATCGTTCATTGCCACAGCTGTGAGAAAGGCTTCGTTTCTGCCCAAGCTTTCTGTCCTGTTTTTCTCTTGCTTCATTGGGACATTGCAGGAACCAACTATACTCAGCCAGTCCTCAACATCGGGAGGTAATTGAATCTCCAAACGCTGCGCCTCTCATAGTCTGATGACCAGAACAAGCTGAAACACCCAATTTTGCAAAACACGAAGCTCTGGTCACGTCCTGCATCAGTTCTTCCCGTTATAACATCTTCACATCCGGACCTCATGGTTTACTTGAGGCCCTCGCACCTTGGGAGAATGCCCAGGTTACCTCCCATCCTTCCTGCCCAGTCACCACAGAAAACCCTGCTCTCTTGGGGTGTTTTGTTCTACTGTACTTTGACATGGATTCCAGCCTATCTTACCAAAGAGCATGGTAATCATTATTTTGAAATGTACACATTGCTGAGCTCTTGAAATTGAGCAGAAAGACAAACATGGGTACTCAGGGGCCTTGAAATCCACACTCGGCCATTGGCCAGTCCTTGCAGGCCTGTTAGACTGGTGCCAGGCTACACAGAGAGCTGGCTCTCTCCTCCCCAAGCTGGCGCTTCAGGACTTTGTCAACTGGTCAGGAGTGCGAATCCTTGGGGACACTGTCCACAGGAAGCCTGTGCCTTCATGCCCTTTGGCTCGGGGACCTGGGCCAATGTTGGCAAAGTGATCCGAGTCTCCCCAAGAGTGCCTTGACATTTCCTCATTTGGATCTCTGGGGTTCTGGCCCAGCTCCACTGCATATCTCAGGGGACCAGGAAGGACGGGTGAACCATGTCCTTGTTTCTCAACCTTGGAAATTAAAAGAAGCTTTAGCAGAGGGAGACTGCCAAGCCCAAGGCTAAATTCTGAGCAGACAGGTGGAGGGGGGCTCAAGGAAGTCTATGTTGAATGGCAGGATAGGAGAGGTGGGAAGATGGCAAGCCGTGGGGGTTGGTCACTTTGTGCTGAAGATGTGTCCAGTGCCACCCAGCAGTCTGGAGGACCTGGGAAGCTGTATATGGATGTGCTCCCAGGAGGCATCCTTGGATAGGCAAATGCATCAGTTCTCAGCAACCCCGAGCACTAGAAACCTTACTGTGCTCACTAAGGTGCCTTGCAGTGTCTGGGAAGTGTCGATAGTAATCCTCCTAAGACATCCCTTCTAGGTCTGGCACTGTGGCCAGTGTTCCAGGGTTGGATGGGTTATTTAAAGCCTCCCTTAGCCACGGCACTCCTCTCCTGTCAGAGAAGGGGGAGGAGCTTCTATTCAGCCCCCCACCCCTTTTGTTCTTTATCTAAAGCTCTCCCTAGCTCACCTTGGTGACACTGCTTCAAGGCGGCCTGCCTTTGGGGCCCGCTTTCCATTGTCTTTAGACAGAAGCCTGAGAAGTGAGACAAGGTCCCGATACTGAAGATAAGGTCCCTCAGATAAGGGCATGAGTCCTCACTTACAGTGTGGCTGGGCAAGAGAGAAGGGTGTGTGTGAGGAGAGTGGGCTCCAGCAGAGAGGAGGGGACTTGGGTTGGGTGGGGGAAGCCACATCTCCAATTGTGTTCCAGAAGGACCTCAGCTCAGCCACAGGGGACGCTGCTGTGGGATGGTCTTTCTGTATGCTGTGAATATATGTTGCTACCATTGGTTAATAAAGACGCTGCTTTGACCTATGGCAAGACAAGAGACAGCCAGGCAGAAAATTCAAGAGGGATACAGGGAGAAGAAAGGTGGGGTCAGAGGAGATGCTGTGAGGCGCTGCCTGAGAAGCAAGATGTAATGGAACTCAGGTAAAGCCACGAGACACGTGGTGATACATGGATTAATAGAAATGGGTTAATTTAAGATGAGTGAGCTAGTTAGTAATAAGCCTGGGCCATAGACCAAATAGCTTGTAATTAACATAAGCCTCTGTGTGTTTATTTGGGACTGAATGGCTACAGGACATAGGAAAACTTCCATGTACAGGACACCATCCTGGGTTTGGCATGGAAATCAGTACTCAGTATCAGGCCATCTTCCTTGGAGACTCCAGGTAGGAGGATGGAGGCAACATGTGTGCTCTCCCTCAAACTCCTCACCTTCCCCTGAAAATCATCAGCTAGTCATGCCCAGAGGCCTGACAGAAGGGAGAAGCCTGCTTCCTTTTCATCCATATCTCAGCACTGAGCACAGTCCAGACTCAAAGCAAAGCCAGAGTCGCTCAAGCTGCTGGGATTCCCCAGGAGGGGCACAGCCAAGGACAAGACAACTAGCCACTGGGTTAAGAGGATGCCATAGATAAGTAAGGATTGGGGTGGAAGCATTAGAACACTTGTCTTCAGTAATTTAAAAACAATGAGCTGCCATTTCCCGCGGCTCTGGAGAACTGTAAGAGGGAAGACGCAAAGTTCTCATCTCCCTCCAGACCCCTGTGTTCTCTCTCCCATCTGGTTAAACAATATTCTTAACATTAGAATTTGGAGATTTTATCAAGTTACACCTCTGTGCATGGTCTTTCAAAAAAGGAGTCCTGGGGTAGGGGAGATGTGACTCAGTGGATAGAGTGTTTGCCTAGCATGAAGCAATTCCTTGGTTTGACACCCAGCGTGGCATGTAACAGAGGCATGGTAACACCCATCTATGATCATGCCTCATGATCCCAGCACAGTGAAGGCAGGGTGACCAGAATAACTCATAGGCCCAAGTCTGTGCTAGCAAATTTTCCCTCCATCTGTGTTCTCTCTGTGTGCCTCTCTGTCTCTGTCTCTCTGTCTCTGTCTTTCTGTCTCTCTGTCCCTCTGCCTTCCATTTTATCATCTGTCTCTCACCCTTCCTTCTTAGTTTCCATCCCTCCATGTTTTTATACTGGAGATATTTCTTTCATTCAACTTCCTAAAACTCTAATCCGTTGTTCGGCAGTGACTACCATCTTAGATCTTAAGTTTTCCACATAAAAATCGTCTTTCTTCCCATTCCAATGAAGCCTTGTCTCAGACTCTAATGATCCTGTTGAATTTTCTTGTCATTTCCATCTCTTCAGCTCCACCAGGGGCTGTCCCTCATAGACTGATTGAGTCTTGCTTTCTCCCCTCGACACAGAGATTCAGAAATGCTCCTGATTCTGCATTCTACTGGCAGACAGATTAGGGCACAGTTTCATCAGGCAGTGGAAAACAACAGGAAATGGGGAGTGTCTGCCCACCAGAATGGGCAATAAGCCAACTGGTCAACCCCTTTCTACAGAGTTGAGCAGGGCAGCACCTGTGCTTTGAGCTCCACATGGGATCAAGGTTTAGATCTTGAGGAAGATGAAGGAATGGGAACTCTGAACAAGAGGGGAGAGTAAGTTTTAAAGTGGCCCATCCACTTTGAAGGGGCCACAAAGCAAAGGCCTTCTTGCTGCAGCTTAATGTGGCAGCAGGTATCACTTGGCAAGAGACACCGAGAGAGATGAACATCAGCTGTCTGCCTTCTTCTACTCCTGAGGATTGGCAAGGAAGATCTATAAATGTAGACTCTGTACACTGGTTACACTGTGAGTAATAAGTTGTAGATGTTCATGGTCAGTGATAATGATGGGCTCCAGGTGGCACCCTTACCCATTTTGTAGGGTTATTAACAGAATACCATAGACTGGGTAATTTATGATAGATAGAAATTCATTGGCTCACAGTTCTAAAAGGTTGAGAAGTCCAAGACTGAGGGGAACAAAGAGGTGAGGGCCTTTCCCTGCTCCTTAATGTAACAGTAGACACAGTGTAGTAAGAGACACCAAGAGAGATGAACTTCAAAGTCGCTAGACCTTGGTTATTCACATAATTCATACAGGAGCATGGACTCCTCATGGCCTCCATACCTCCCATGAGCTCCAAATCCTACCACCCTCATGCAGGGGGTTGTTTTCACACCTGCCTCTGGGGAGGAATGTAGGCAAACCATAACAGGTATCCAATGTTTTCTTCTCATTTAAAAAGAAATAGCCACTTGGGTATAACTTTAACTTCTCAGGGCTTTCATCCTTCAAGGTCAACTCAAGGCACTGATGGCTGAGCACCACCTGTCCTCACCATGGTCTCTGGTGCTGTAGAGATGAAAGAGACTCACTATGGAGTTCCCATACTCCATCTCCAAGACTGGTCCAGTTACCACTTCCTGAATTCTCTTTCCTCCGAGCCCCCAGCAGACTGTCCTTCCACTTGCTGCCCTTGAGTTCAGGGAGTATGGTGCAGTTTCCTGACGTGGGGAGGTAGCTCATCCTAGCAGACTGGCTGGTGCAGACTGGCTCAGCAGGAAGGCCTTGATACTTGGATGTTCCTGAGATTCCTTGAGTTTACCTGTGGGAAGACTAAGACTTAAGAGAGAAGCCAAAGGCTTAACTGAACTCAGGTGCATTCTCCATGAGAAGGGTGGAGCAGAAGTCACAGCCACCTCTACCAAAAATCCAGGACAATGGGAGGTGGTAGGCTCTAACAGCCAGGAGAAAATTGACCACAAAGCCACAGCCTTTGGTGACTGTCCTCATGGCAAGGTTTAGCCAGCAGATGAGAATGTGGCCCGGGAGCCCAGAGGAGGCAGAAGTCACCACAAATTACCATGCCAAGGATGCTAAGACGTTCACTGTGCCTTGTGGTTGCAAAGCCTCAGCCGTCACCACGGCACACTTCCAGGGAAATAGGGAAGAGGCCGGGGAAGAGGAAGCTCCCTCTTCCTTAGACTTGGTGTTTGTTTTGGGGTTTCCTAGAAAGGCTGAGGAGAAAGACCGGGAGTGATGTTTAGGTTTTGGGGTCTATGTTATAAAGCATGTCAGACTAAAATTAATCTTTTCATCCCTAACCAACAGTAAAGACCCAGAAGGAAGGACAAAGAAGTTTTGACATAAAATAAAGGAATTTTATTTATTTCCTGCACATAATAATTTTGGTGGACTCTAAATCTGCCACCCTGCCCTCCCCCTGCAGCACCTCAATGACCTCTTGACTCATCCTTGACCCCTACTGGCAAGAAAATGACCTAAATTCCGTAGGGAAAACAACACAAAGATGAACAGCTCACCTTAAAAACCAGTGAGACACTTAGGCTGATACTTCCTCGACGAGATTGAAATGACTAGCAAGATCATGAACAGATCCTCCAGGCCACTAGTAGTTAGCAAAACGCAAGTCATAGTCACAATGATGGGCCAGTGAGAGAGTGTAAGGTGTTTGCCACTAAGCCTGAGGACCTGAATTCAGACCTCGGAATCCACAAGGTGGAGGCAAGAATCAATTCTGGCAAGTTGTGCCCTGACCCCATGCACAAACACACAAAGTTAAGTAAATAAATACAGTAATAATTTTTAAAAAGACACAATGAGATACTACTTTACATTCATTAAAATGGTCAAATTGCTCTGATTGGTCAATAAATAAAACACTGATTGGCCAGTGGCCAGGCAGGAAGTATAGGTGGGACTTACAGAGAAGAGAATTCTGGGAAGTGGAAGGCTGAGGCAGAGAGACACTGCCAGCCACCGCCATGAAAAGCAGCATGTGAAGATGCCGGTAAGCCATGAGCCACGTGGCAAGGTATAGATTAATAGAAATGGGTTAATTTAAGATATAAGAACAGTTAGCAAGAAGCCTGCCATGGCCATACAGTTTGCAAGCAATATAAGTCTGTGTGTTTACTTGGTTGGGTCTGAGCGGCTGCGGGACTGGTGGGTTAGAGAGATTTGTCCTGACTGTGGGCCAGGCAGGACCAAGAAAACTCTAGTTACAAATGAACATGTTCATATGGTTGATTAGGAAAAATTAAACCCTCATATATGGCCGGTGGGAATATAAAATGGTAAATCTACTGTAGAAAATCATGTCGTTTTCTAAATACATTTAGCATAGAGTTATTATGTAGCCTTGCAGTTCCAGTTCTTGTGGGGGTATTGTGTTCCCCAAACTATTGTGTATGCTAATAAACTTATCTGGGGTCAGAGAACAGGACAGCCACAATATTAAACATAGAGGTTAGGCAGTGGTAGAGACAGAAATCCCTCTGGATCTCTGTGAGTTCAAGGCCACGTTGGAAACGGCCAGGCACGGTGATACACACCTTTAATCCCGGAAAGCACCCCTTTAATCCCAGGGAGTGGTGGTAGAAAGCAGAAAGGTATATAAAGCGTGAGGACCAGAAACTAGAGGCATTTGCCCTGGAGAGGCATTTGGCTTGGAGAAGCATTCAGGCTTCTAGCAGCAGTTCAGCTGAGACCCATTCTGGATGAGGGCTCGGGGCATCCAGTCTGAGGAAACAAGACCAGCTGAGGATTCAGCGAGGTGAGATAGCTGTGGCTTATTCTGTCTCTCTGACCTTCCAGTATTCACCCCAATAACTGGCCTCGGGTTTGATTTTATTAATAAGAACTTTTAAGATTCATGCTACAAGTTCTAGATACAAATTCCAGTCAAGAAAATCCCCAACCCCAGTACTTCACATTAGATTCCTATAAACTTAATCTGCAGAGAATTAGTGGTGTTGTAGACATGAGGCAGGGAGACCACTCAGTGAAAGGGCTGCTGTCTCCCAGAATTCACTTTGGGTTGGAGGCTGGTTCTGCCTTTGTAGCAGAATGTGGCAAAATCCAAACAAACCAGACCTGTGCTGATCAGGGTTTCTGTCAACCTGACACATACTAGGGTTATCTAGGAAGAAAGATGCTCGTTGAGAAAATGTCTCCATCAGCTTGGCTTGTGGGGATGTCTGTGAGGATTTTCTTGATTAATGATTGAGGTGGGAGGGCCCAGCCCACTGGGCAGGTGGTCTTTCGTGTATAAGAAAGGTAGCTGAGCAAGCCATCAGGAGCAAGCCAGTAAGCCGCGTTCCTCCACGGCCTCTGCTTCAGTCCCTGTCTCCAGGTTCCTCCCTTGCATTCCTGCTTCCCTTCGTGATGAACTATAAGCTGTAAAATGAAATAAACCCTTTCCTCTCCATACCGATTTTGATTATGGGCTTTATCACAGCAATAGGAAGCTGCTTAGGATGCAGACAAAAACACAATTCACCACTCCCAGGAGAGAACAGGCTTTAGGCTTCAAATACAGATGGGATGAGCAGAAAAGATGTGTTCCTGTCATTGGCTACCCCAGCTCTAGCCACCATGGCTGCGTCTCTCATGAAGTCCCATGCAATGCTCCCCTCCCCAAAGGTTATCACCAGAGGACTGAGTTTTTGGAAAAGTATGCTGACCACTCTGGCGGTAATTGGCCTCAGCACCGTGGTCCTAAAGCAAGTCTCCTTTCATCTTTCTCTTTATTAATCGTCCTCGGGTGACATTTTGGCTTCCTCTGAGTCACTAAACTGAAGAGGTGAATCCTTCTTAGCTCTCATATCTACTCCTATTTTTTATGGCTTCTTGGAGTTCTGTGTGAAGGATTCTTACCTCAGAAAAGACAACAAACTGTTGACTAGCGATGGCTGGAATAGGCACACTGGGCAGCAGCTGGCACATGGGCAGTAGATGCTGTTTAGATGGTGGTTCACCTGTGGTGAGGCTGGGCATCCCAGGTACCATAGGTGTTCATGGGATGCTGACACAGGCATTCACGGTCTATGGAATCTCAGTAGGTAATGATCACTCTTCCAAACAGAAGAGAAAACATCTGAGCAAGACTCTTTTCTTCTCCATATCTGCATTTCCAGAAAAAGCAACAGGCCCAGGCTACTGCTCCCTCTTTCCCAAGCTGACCATGGGCCAAAGGAACCGCGACCTTCCAGGCTGTTCTGGGTCTCCTGTTTGCCCAGGACAGCTGCCGCCCACAGTTTGTTTCTGGTCATGAAAGGCTGAAGCTTCTCCAAGCCCAAGCTAAATATGAGCTGTGGAGCATCCAAGGATTTTTTTTTTTTTCATGAGCCCCTGGTGGATTGGAAGCCAGAAGCCAGTGACCCACCTGCCAATTATTACAGTTAATTATGTGCAAGCTTGACTCAGGCCCCCAGACAGAAGGTTCTGTCTTCTGCTGGGGGCACATGGGGTAGGTGGGTGGGTGGAAGGGACTGTGGCCATGGGCTGTGAATAACTCTGTGTGTGCCTGGGCTGATCCTGGCAGCCATAGTGGCCTCCTTTGCACCATGAGTTTGGCATTTAACTGTGACTTCCACGGGGCCTGTTTGTCCTCGGGGCTGCATCTGAGATCACAGGCTTTGAGTGTCAAGTACTTTCCCCCTCCTTGCAGCCACACCCGCATGCTTGTGTTCGTTTCTCCACAGGAAAGAGAAGACAGCACCCAGCTGTAAGCGGTCTTGTTTTATATGTGGCTTTTCTTCCTCTTAGGGTCCCAAGAGGCAGTCAGAGATCATCATTAGCGGTCACTCAGAAGCTCCAGGTATGGTGGGTCCTGGTGGCATTCAAGCTCAGTGTCCTCTCAAGGTGACATGTATTCCAGCTGTCCTGTGTTCTGCCAAGCCCCTTCTGGGGGTGTTCATGAATTCCCTCATTAGTGTAACACAATTGTCACCAGGCACTGGGAAGATGGTGGGAGCAGATGGGTTTCTTGCCCTCCAGGAATCAGGCAGGAAAGTAGATGTCAGAGCAGTCAAACGCTGCATGGGCGGCAGAGGTGACCCAGAGTACACACTGCCTGGAACCAAACCCTTGAGTTGCCGTTAGCAGGCCACGTGAGTATCCACAAGGCATCATGATATGGCACCCACCCACATGTAAGAAGCTCAGTGTGTCTAGACAGGAGGAGCTGCTGTGTGGGTAACTGCCCTCGAGGAGATAGCGTTTAAGTGGAGACCTGAATGGGGAGTCGGGCCAGGCAAAGTATAGACACGGAGGGGCAGTTGCAGGTTCAAGAGAAGAAGGTGTGCCTTGATCCCCAGGGTACAGAGCTCTTACAGCTGAGAGGGCCAGGGGTGCGGAGAGCTACAAATCCAGCCTCATCTGGTCAGGAGGCTTCCAGCCTGACCTCAGTTATATGAGGACGCTGGTTTCCTCAGGGATGCAAGGAGCTAGGGGCATGATTTGGGCCATGCTACAGTTTGGGTGTGGTGTGGGTCCCACAAGGGTTCATATGGAAGAGGCTTGGTCCTCAGCCTGATGGTGTAGAGGTGGGGGGGGCTCTAGGAAGTGGGGACCAGCTGGAGGTCATCGCTGGCCCTCTTCATCTCTCTCTGGATTTCTGTCTGGTAACACTCTCTTTTCACCACTGTGAGTCCATCCCCTGTGAGGTCCTCAGAGCTGGGCTGTTCCTGGCACTGTGCCCTTGAACTTTGAACTGTATAAACCTACTTGCTTTTTAAGTTATCCAGCCTTAGGAATTTCATTATGGTGACACAGAATCTCCTCTCCTACTCTTGTCTTTTGATGTTATTTTCCCCCTTTTAACAGCTTGGCTTCCTGTATTGGGCACTATGTCTGGGCTAAAGCTTGTGCAAAGATGAAACACATCTCTGATTTCAAAGTCATGGGTGACCCTGAGTGGAGGGAACAGATCTAGAGACAGGCGATCACTGTGCCCAGAGAAAGGAGTGACTCCTTTCAGGTGGGGACAACTGGAGATTTCTTGAAGAAGGCAGGCATTTGATCTGTGTCTTGAGAGACATCCCTTAGGAGAGCCATCCATTCATGAGGCTGGGGAACAAGGGATGTAAAGAAAGTGGTGAGCCCGGGACCAAGGCTTGGAGGGAATGTTTGATTGGCCGACAGCTCTTCTGATTCTAGAACATTCAAATCTCCTTATTGAGCAGGCAAAGGATGGCTGATGAGAACCATGTGTTGGACTGAGTCTTCTCCAGGTGGAGCCATAGGGAGAAGCCTCATGCTGAGCACTGGCTGGCTTGGAGTCTTCAATGCATCCTGCTGGGAGGGGACAATGTTTGTGTCTTGCAGGTCATGTTCCTCTTGGATGAAGAGCTCACTCACTACTCTTTGTGACTGACAATAATGAAAAGATGCTAGGGTGTGGCTTCTTTCAACTCTCCCACACATCTTAGACATGCCTGTCCTATGAGAGACCTCAACCAGAAGCCTGGTCTGAAAACACATCCTACCTGCCCAGGAACCCCAGGGAATCTGTCCCCTGCTGTCCCTCTGACCTCAGCTGCACCAAAGGTCTCCTCACAGGAGACCCAACTCCCAGTAGCCACTTCGGTCATGCGGCGCTGGGGTCTATTTCTGTTACATAAACACAGTTGTCTACATGCGGATTCCAGGGCTGGCTGCAGGAATTTGTAAACAGCACGGTGTCCGCGTTTCACGGAGATTGCCAGCCCAGGCTCCTTCCTTTCCCACCGCCCGCTGTCCAGTTTTCCCTTTTATAGCGAGTCTGGCTGGGAGATGGAGACAGAACTTATTTGGGAATGGAGTACAATCCCTCAGACAAATTCTTTCTCCCCACCCCAGTCACCACAACTTCATCTTCTTCGAGTCTGAGGGTCTGGTGCAAACACGAGACTATTCCTGAATGAAGGCTTCTTGTAAATAGAAATCCCGAGGAAAACAACTTAGGGGAGATTTGATTCCCAGAAGGGTGGCAAGCAAGTTTGGAGGTTGAGGCAGCTTCCAAAAACTGTTGGACAGTGATCTCGCTAGCTGAGCCAAGACTGGGTGACATTGTGACATCTCATGGTGCCTCTTTTCTGCTCCTCTATGCAGCTTTCTTGACCTTCAAGGCCAAGTCCTGCAAGCTCTTGCTTAATGATATTGGTGGTCTCGGGGGAAGAGGGGAATTTATTTAATAGCCATGAAGAAATATCTCTTCAGATTTGATGCTCTGTTCACCTCTGTGGGCCTTGGAAGACACGAGACACAATGTGTTGGTGTCAGGACACTGTGGTAAGATGCGGCCATGGTCAGAGTCACTTGGATGTGTTTTGGATGCAGAGGGGGTGAGTTTTACTCTAACATTGCTGGAGAGTGAGTGAGAAGGCTGAGGCTAAGACCCAGCTCAACCAGAAGCCTGCTGCAGAGATGGAAGTTGACTCTTAACCTCTTTACCTTCCGTCAACACCGGTACTTTGCTCAGACTTAAAGGTAAAATTACAGACCATCCCGCTGGGACCAAGGTACTCATCAGGACCCTGTATGCAAAAGTTCCCAGGCAAACAGTGTATATTGATCACACATCTAAAATCCAAAGAACAGAGACTATGGATCAAAGTCCCTATATAGCAAGCTCCCAAATCAGGAAAAATAATCACGAGTCGTTGCCCACCAGGAACCCACAAGCCATTTTTTTCTCCTCTTGTGTCATGGTCCTGTAGAAGGAAGAGAGGATGTTCTCTATCCATACAGAAGGAAACCAGAATTCAGTAAGCTGTGAGGAATTGTGCACAAACACTCAGAACAAAATGCTGCAGCCGTTCAAAGACCGTCAAACAAACCCAACATTAAATAAAGCTAATGCTTGCCTTAACTTCATCTGCTCAGGGAACTGAGTGGCTTTTAGGTCACTCAGAATGAGCATGGCTTTGGGACACGTTCTGTGTCTTGGGATTCAGCAGAGCTGAGACCAGAATCATCAGAGTGTAAAACAGCGGGAGAAGATTCTGCGTCGTACCTAAATCTTGCCTTCATTTCTTGGCGTAAAGTGTGTCCCTCTTAGAGAGATGTCAGATGGCATTGGTGATCCCTAGTGAATCAGGGACTTCTGCTATTTTGATAAAGAGCTCCCTGTGCCAGAAATGCTAGGATTTAACCCAGAACCTGGATGAAGAGAGTACAATCAGTAAGAAGGGTCTTGAATGTCTGTGACTGAATCGCTTCTCTGGCACCCCCTGGTGGCAAATACTCAAATTTCAGTTACAAACCCAGAAAGGGAGTCAAAGCTGCACATTTCAACTCAGAAATGGAAGGATGGCTATTTGAATCAAGAAAGCAGCATGTCACAGATTTTGTGCTCTGAGGAGCTGTATGAAGGAATGACCTAGACTCGATTACCCCCAAGACTTTGAGTCAGAAATTCTGATTTTCACAGCTAATTCTTTCTCATCTGTCAAGTGCCATTCTCCAAACCTAAGTGCAGAGAAAGCATAGACCAGCTTAGACCTTCTAAAGTGCCTGGCACTCACTCCTTGACAACCAGCGATCTGGAGAAGTTGAACAGTGGCATGAACCTTTGACATGATTGACAGGCAGGGCGTGGGGTGAGCCTGAGACGGAGGGCTGCAGGCTGTAAATTTTGATTAAATTGGGGCTGTTACTAATTTCCTGAGAGCAGGTAATCCAGTGTGGCCTGATGAGATCTGAATGTGTGGCTGCAGCCTGGCTCCTGTAATGGCTGCAAAGCACAAGGTCAAATTTCCCAGGCAGGACTCTTTTCTGAGTCTTTGAAGGGCACTTAGGTCCTGCCACCCTTCGACAAGACTCCAGAGATTGTACGGTTCTGCCCGCCTCGGGCAGAGAGAAAGGGGAGAAAATAATAGAAGATTGAAATGCAGGAGGAATGATGGCCAGGCCCCTTCTCAACATCTTGGTGGCTTCCTCTACAACCACGGGTATGGACTGGATGATCTCTGAGGCCCTACAGAGTTCTAATATTCTAGAGTCCTGGCAGCTAGGAGCTGAGAGCCATGGAAATCCAAGCTCTGCTGGGAAGATTTGGAGCAACTGGAGTTTGTGTTTGCAGCTAATTAGAGAGTTAGATGGTATAGTAACGCTGGGATTTCCTTATCTTTAGCCTCATAATGTCTTATAAATCTAAACATGCACCTAGTCACTATGTGATAAAGTTATACACTCATAAACATTCAGTCCAGAGAAATGGAAGTTTCTGTGCACACCCGCGCTCACAGGTGAATCACGGGAACTATAATTGTGGTCACACGTCTGTACAGCAGAGTACTTGTGAAAACTAAGGAGAAAGCAGCTGTTGAGATCCGCCACACCCTAGATGGATGGAAAGAACATTAGGCTGTGTGGGAAAAGCTGACTTCAAAAATGACCTGCTGTGTGTTCTGCATCCCATAATGCTCCCACAATGACAGATTTGGAGAGGAGTTCCTGATTGGTGGTTGCCTGGGGCGAAGGGGAGGCAGGACTCAACTGCCACGGAATGGCATCAAGTGGTCCTTACAGTTGGGGGACGTTCTGCAGTCTCGTGCATGGTGGTGGCATCTCGAATCTGTCCATCAAACACACATGTGTGCACGCTCGGGCACACAGGTAAAAACAGTGATCTCTGACTGTGGTCCATGGTTTTTGCTGTCACTATCCTATCAAAATCACTTGTCCATTTCTTGTATTCTGCATAGTTATGGCGGATGTAATTGCCGGGGGAAGCTGGGTGAATGGCACATGGGACTCAAGATTTTTATGAGCCGAAAATTATCTCAGGAAGCTTTTATAGAACTTTAGGGACTAGCCGGGCGGTAGTGGTGCACGCCTTTAATCCCAGCACTCGGGAGGCAGAGCCAGGTGGATCTCTGTGAGTTCGAGGCCAGCCTGGTCTACAGAGTGAGTTCCAGAACAGGCACCAAAGCTACACAGAGAAACCCTGTCTCGAAAAACCAAAAAAAAAAAAAAAAAAAAAAAAAAAAAAAAAAAAAAAAAAGAATTTTAGGGACTAGAGAGAGGACCCAATAGGGAAGAGCTCTTGCTGGTCTGCCAGAGGACCCAGGTTCTGTTCCCAGCACCTATAACCTGTAAATCCAGCTCCAAAGGATCTGACCCCTTCTTCTGGCCTCTGTGGGCAACAGCACTTGTGCATACGCTTGCGCGCGCGTGTGCGCGCGCGCACACACACACACACACACACACACACACACACACACACACGTGAAAACATTTTAATTAGCCTTTTTATTACATATACTTAAGGTAGACCACATGACGTTTCAATATACCTGCACACCGAAATGATGACTACAGTTACTCCATCGAATCCATCACTTTTCGGGGGCTGCACTCTAAGGTCTTGCTGGGGGCTGTCAGCAATTCAATCAGACTGTATGGAGTGAGCAGTCACCCAGGGGGCGTGAGGTAGAGACAGAAACCTCTGACTCCAGCTGCTGGCTTACATGCACACACTTCAGCAGTGCTGTGGGGACACAGTGTGGCCATTTGGAATACCACAGCCTCTGAGTTTAGAGTTCCCTTCGCCAGACCTTGCACAGGGTAACCTATTACAGACAGTCTGATGAGCCAGGCTGGAGAGACAGTAATCCTGAATGTGAATGCTGGAACCTTTCTAGATGTGGACAGCAGGCTCCTGGGGGCCCCTTGCCTTCTGGACGATCAGTGGGACACCTGGTGTTTCCTGCAAGGTGCTTGTAGGAGGCAAAATCTTAAAGTCATTCCAGAATCCAGGGATGCCCGGGGTGGTTTTAATGTCTTTTTAACATTTTAAAAACATTTCCTTATTATATTCATGCATGTGTGCATATATAAAAAGGGGGAGGGGTTTTTTGGAAATTTCCAAATCAGAAGTGTGTGCGTGCATGTGTACACATGTGATGTTTAGACTTCTTTCTTCCTATCTTTGTTTTTTTTTTTTTTTGTTTTTTTTGTTTTTTTTTGTTTTTTTTTTGAGACAGGGTTTCTCTGTGTAACAGCCCTAGCTGCCCTGGAACTCACTCTGTAGATCAGGCTGGCCTCAAACTCACAGAGATCCACCTACCTCTCTGCCTCCTGAGTGCTGGGATTGAAGGTGTGCGCCACCATTACCTGGTGATGTTTAGATTTTTTGAGATGGGGCTGTACTACATAGCTCAGGTTAGCTTTGAACTCTCCCTATTTCTGCCTCCTAATTCTGGGATTACGGACATGTCATTGTTTCTATCTAAGCTCCATATTAAGGAGTACAACATGACCATTGAACATACAAGCATATAGTTCAGTGGCTACTACTCCATGGAAATTAACAATCCATTTCACACCTCCATTAGCACATTTACCTATCTACTGATGTCTCCATTTCCAGACTTGGAGAGGAGTTCCATTTAAGAAAAGGCAAGGAATGATGAGCTTGCTCTAAAATTTCAAGGGCGTGGGATCCTTTCAAAGGATTTCTCAAGGCAGCACTGGTCAGCTGTGGAGCTCTTGCAGGGGTGGATCTGGGTGCTTCCAGAGAGTAGGGAGAGCGGGACCCATGGTGACAAGGCGGATCCCAGGGAGCAGCTGGGAAACTGTTCCCGCCCGGGACCCAGCCCACCCTGGGCCTCCGTCTGCACCAGAGACAACAGCTTCAAAGCACTAAAAACTCTGCCCAAAGAAAGTTTGAGAATGAGGACCAATGTCAAGAATGGCCAGCTGTGCCCAAACAGTCAGCCATTCCGTGAGTACGGAATGAAAACCAATAAATATGTTTACTTCAAAACAAAGTATTTCAGTCTTACACAGAACTGTAATAATTCTGTGTCTTCATTATTCCCGAATGCTTTAATTTTTCAAAAGGTATTTTAATTTTCTATAAAATATAGATATGCTGAGTTTTTTAATTATTTTAGTTGCCATACAAAATGATGAGCTTCGTTGTGTAGCTCAGTGGCAGGGCATTTGCAAGACTCTGGCTAACCTCTCCCAGAACACACACATACATGTATTCGTGGGTTTTGTTTTTAACTCTTTGGAGTCTGTCACCCAGCTCCCAAATAAATACACACAGAGAGACTTACTCTTACTTATGAAAGCCCAGCCTTTGCTTGGCTTGTTTCTAGCTAGCTTTTTTAACTTAAATTATCCCATCTCTCTTTAACTATGTTTTGCCTGTGGGCTTTTTACCTTTTTTTTTTTATTCTACCTATCTTTCTTTCCTTTTTACTCTGTGGCTGGCTGTGCGGCTGAGTGGCTGGCCCCTGGCATTCTCCTCTCCTCCCATTCTCCCTCTCTAGCCTAGATTTCTCCTCCTATTTATTCTCTCTGCATGCCAGCCCTGTCTGTTTCTCTCTCCTGCCTAACTATTGGCTGTCCAGCCCTTTATTAGGACAATCAGGTGTTTTAGGCAGGCAAAGTAACACAGCTTCACAGAGTTAAACAAATTCTTTTATGTTGCAACATAAAACAAATATTCCATTAAACAAATATTCCACAGCATAAACGAATACAGCACATCTTAAACTAATATTCCACAACATATATTATACTGAATTTTGTTAATCTTCACATTCCTGCTAGCTCCCCCACCCCAATCACTCTCTCTTCTTCTGATAACCAGTTTCCTCTCCTTAAAATAATCCCCTTCTTCACTCACACACACAGGAATGCACACATCACACACAAATAAATAGTATAAGATAAATGAATAATAAAATAATACTGTCAGGAAACTATGTCCAGTGACCAAGTGGGAGTCAATGGTACAAATGGACAAGCAAAAGCCTGAAGGACAGCAATGCAGGTACCAGTCGATGATGCAGAGATGCTGGCTTAAGCTGAGCAGGAGCCTCTCATAGACACCTGTACTCTAATCCCACACCTGTGACTATGCTGGCTTACATGGGAAACTGACCTCCTCCCTACAGCAGCTAAGAACTTTGAGGTGGGAAGACTGTTCTGCATCATCCGGGTGAGCTGAATACAACTATAAAGGACGCTATATGAGTGAGATGGGAGGACCAGAGTCGAGGGAAGAGGTGAACACAAACTGGACAGAGGGTGAAAATTGATGCCAGGAAGGAACCGTGAACCAAGAAATGTTGGTGCTCCCTGGAGGCTGGAAAAGACAAGGAAATGGATCACAGGAGCCTTGGTGACATCTTGATTTTACTTCATTGAGACTCAGTTTGGACTTTTGACCCTCACAGCATTAAGATAAGAAGTTTGTGTAAGTCAGTAATTTTGTGGTAATTTGCTAGCATAGCAATGAGTAACTAGTACAGACACTATAGCAGAAAGAGGTTTGGGGAAGCAGGATTGATTTGCAGTTTGGCAGGCTGCTTGAAGGGCTCTGTATTTGATTCTACACTGATAGACACCAATGGTGGGGTTTAAGACAGAGAATAGCATGCTCTCACAGATCAAGCTGGTTGCTCTGAGAAACATAGGAACAAAGGCAAATGCAGACAGCAACCTTCACAGGTATCCAGGAGCAAACTGGTGGTTGATCAAAAAGGAGGTGGCCTCATGAAATGGAAAGAGGTTCAGGGCAAAAAGGAGAAAATGTAACAGAAACAGCAAGACCTGAGAGAAGGTGCCTTTTCTCCTGACAGCTGTTCTTTATGACTGGCTGTCGGACTGGTTCATGGCACCAAAGCCCGGACAGTCTTCAGACATGCCAGCCTGGGTCACCACAGTCCTGCTGAGGTCCTGCCTGCTGTGTTCAGTTTCACCCAGTGGGCATGTTTATACTGTGTGCTCAAGACACACAAGTTTTCTTGATGGGAGGCAGAGTCAGAAGTACTGTGAGGGAATAAGGAAAGAACTCACAGAAGTACAACCAATGTTTGAGGAATGTGATTGAGAGGTTTCCAGAATTACTTAAAAAACTTCAGGCAGGCCGGGCAGCAGTGGCGCACGCCTTTAATCCCAGCACTCGGGAGGCAGAGCCAGGCGGATCTCTGTGAGTTCGGGCCAGCCTGGGCTACCAAGTGAGTTCCAGGAAAGGCGCAAAGCTACACAGAGAAACCCTGTCTCAAAAAACAAACAAACAAACAAAAAAACTTCAGGCAGAATTATTGTAAAATATTTCACATTTCAGTATATGATCATAATGATGCTGAAAACCAATGACAAGGAGTAAAACTTTAAAGCAGCTAGAGGGAACAAAGGGGTGCGTGTGCGTGTACGTGTGTGTGTGTGTGTGTGTGTGTGTGTGTGTGTGTGTGTGTGTCCTTGAGTTCCAGGTCAACCTGGGACCCTGTCTTAAAACAACAACAACAACAGTTTTTAAAATATTGTCACCATACTGTTTTCGTGTGTGCCAAATGTCCCTTTAAAGTGAGAGTGCGAATAATAACAAAAAGTAAAGTTTGTTCCAGAATCAAATATTTTTAGTATGTCTTTGGGATCTGTGGAACAGTGTGATGAATATGGATAATAATTGGGTACTGTGCATTTTGCTATTGCTAAGAGGGTAAACCTCAAACATTCTCATCCCAAAACATGTCAAGTATTAGAAGTGATAGGCTAAAACGAATGGAAACACATGAACTATGAACCAATAGCTGAGGAGCCCCCAAATGGATCAGGCCCTCTGGATAAGTGAGACAGCTGATTAGCTTGATCTGTTTGGGAGGCATCCAGGCAGTGGAACCGGGACCTGTCCTCAGTGCATGAGCTGGCTGTTTGGAACCTGGGGCCTATGCAAGGACACTTTGCTCAGCCTGGGAGGAGGGGACTGGACCTGCCTGGACTGAATCTACCAAGTTGAACTCAATCCTCAGGGGAGTCTTTGCCATAGAGGAGATGGGAATGGGGGGTGGGCTGTGGGAAAGGTGGGGGGAGAGGGGGGAGAACAAGGGAATCCGTGGCTGATATGTAAAATTAAGTTAAATAAAAAAAAGAAGTGATAGGCTAATTTGTCTGATTTAATAATTTCATGCTAGATGAAAATCATATTGTCATTTGGTACTGCATAAATACACAATTATATATCAATATATAATTTTTAAAGGTAGGACTGATGTAGTGTATCTCTTACCAGGATTAGTATGAATTAAGGGGGCACTGGCTGATTTGAGCCAGTTCTCAGTGCACCTTTCCATATCCCGTTGCTTGTCTTTGGCCATCATATCCGGTGAGGTGGACTTGTTTGTCTGTTGTATACACGGAGGTGCCCTAAGAACAGCCCTGGGGACACAATAGGCAGGATTGATTGGAATCAAAGCCTCCCACAGTTCTCTGTTGAAAAGGTTCTGTTTTAAATCCAAATGCAATGGTCTGGTTTTCGAGAACATGCACCACACACAGGGAGAGGCTGGGAAATTCACAGCCTGAGTTTGACTTTCAAGAGAGTACTGTGTCTGTGTGTCCTGCCTCTGGTTGGTGAGTGAGTCTGTGGAGGGTCGGTTGAGTGATGGAAACTGTGGCTTGCCTCTCCTTTTCCTCTGACCTCTGATACCAGGGCCATGTTTACACCCTGCTTCTGTGTCCATTCCTTAATACTTCATGCCATGCCGTAGTCTAAATCTGGTTTATAAATTGTGTAGTGGGGTGTGGATAAGACGGATCCTAAAATAAACTACTGAAGAGACCTGGTTCTAGAACACTTTTTTCTGGATGGTGACTTTATTGGCATGCCTCTTGCTTCTTTCTCATAATGATAAAAGTTAATATGTCTACACAACTTGCTGTGTTACTACGTGCTGAGTTGTGTGGTAAGTACAGTATCTCCATTGTCTCATTCAACGACAACCCAACTAGAGACCCTTGCCACCTCCATCTTACAGCTGAAGGAGACAAATGTCAGGGTGCAGAGTAATGTGCTAACCTAAGTTGTCAGCCTTCAAGGCCCCTCAACCTCCATGACAGACCTCTTTCCAGACTGACCACGATGACTGTACTTGTGTGTTCTGAGACTCCTCAATGTGACAATAGAGTTCAGACCTTCAAGGTTGATTGAGGAGGAAGAATAATGTCAGTTACTCTTCCCAGCAACAGGAGGCACAACCACCCAGCAAACCTTCATTTGAACATCTGGCTTCTTTTGCTCTGGAGGTGCCCATAGATGAACTGGTTATCTGCTTGTGGTTGGGTTTGCCTTGCCTTGTCTAGTGGAAGAAATCAGGGAACACACGGTATCTTGGGAATCTGGTGCAGAATTACAGAGACACACCTTACACCTAGTACATATAGAATGTTACAGTCCTCTAACACCCAGTAGGCTTCAAACCATGCCCTTTGGAGAACCATCTAATTGGAAAATCCATCTGTAGAAGAAAGTTAGCCTTTATTTTGTACTGGGTTGTGACAATGGCAATATGAAGTTAATATGATAAATCCTTGGAGAGCACCTGGCACATGGAGATACTCATGGTGGAATGATAGGTCTCAGGAAGTCCCAGTGCTCTTGAGGACCCCCCACTCCCACCCCGCATCCTGGTCAGCTTTGATTGTCAACTTGGCACAACCTAGAATTATCTGGGGAAAGAGTCTCACTTAAGGAATTGCGTGGATGAGTATGTCTGTGAGGGGTGGTCTTTATTGTTAATTGATGCAGAACATCGTGGGTCCCTAGTGTGGAATGCTCCCTTACCATCTTAGTCAGAATACATGTGGTTACCTCTGAGAGACCCTCAACAAGAGCTGTTGGCACCCACAGACTCCCTTGTAGGAGTCAGGGGGGTATAACTAGACCTCACCTGAGGTTCTATCCACTCACTGTTCTGTGTCCATCTACCCCTGGCTGTAGGTAACTCAGATCTCAGGAGATACTAAAGTGTGGACAGTGTGGACTGTTAGCTGAAGCAGGGGGACTCTATCTATGCAGCTATGGGGAAGTCTTCATCCACGCTTGGGTGGGACTTTTTAATTGTGCAGCATTTGGGGGGGGGTGAGGGTGCCAACATTCCCGTAAGTAAGCAACCGCTCATCCATAGTCCTGTAATAACTCTAATCAACTCATTGGTTCACCAAGGTGGATTTGGATGGAATCATTACTTTTGTCTGTCATTGGTGCCCTATCTGGGGTGAGCAGGCATCCACACTTCCCCAGGAAAGGTTCACACAGCAGTCTCAAAGAGGGAACCTGAGCCACTTCACCCACAGCCAGGCCCCACACAGGAAACCCACGCCCCACCCGTATCAAGGCGTCAAGGTTAATTCCCAGCTGCCAGCCAGTATTTAACTTTCCACATAAGATTAAACATTTGGATTTGTAAAAGCCCAGGATTGCAGACTCCAGTCAGCAAGGGTTTACTGGGTCTCAAGCTGAAAGTGCTCAGCCCGCTGAGGTTTATATCCAGTCCTGAAGAGCTAACTCCAGCAAGAGGGGCAGAGCCCGGCTCTTGAAGGACTCTTGTGTTGCTCACACACTGTGTAGGTAAGTTTTATTATACATCTTTTTAAAAAAGAGTGACATAACTATTTTCTTTTTTCAGAAATCTGAGTGTGTGTGTGTGTGTGTGTGTGTGTGTGTGTGTGTGTGCACGTGTCTTGTTCATACCCACGTTCCTTCCCTCTATCCTGCCTCCTTCCCTTTCTAATCTGTTCTTCCTCCTTTTTTCAGTAATTGCCTTCAGATGAAAATGTTGAAAGCGCTTTTTTAAATGAAAGATTCATGCCAAATGTAGCCAATCCTATCTTTTTCCATAAAAAATACAAGACTTTGCTGTCTGTTGTAGGCTCGGATAACAGTAGTGGTCCATCATATTTCAAGCAAAGAAAGCTTCGGTCATTGGGGTCAACTGTATGTGACTTTCCTTGTAGTGTTCAGATTGTCCTTGGCAGGTCACCTCATCGAGCTGTGGTAGGAGTAGCTGGAACTAGGGGATCGTTCCGTGGCCTGGAGACAAGGCATTACCAATGGAAGCATGCAAGCTTGCACCCTGGTCTCGGTCTTTTGTCCTTTACACAGCTGAGCCATCAGGCCACAGGAGTGGAAATGTGGGTTACTGGATTGTGTGACCTCCGCTAGGACAGGCTGAGGACTGGGCACTGGCCTGGGTCACTTGGGTTCTAGCCCAGGCACGGCGGCCAATTTGAGAGCCCTGATCTTAGACAGAGCTGGGTGCTAGGCTGTAGTCGTAACCCCACCAAAGAGCAAGCTGGTCTCTGTTCTCCGGGGGCCCATCCTGTTCTGAGAACCGTTTAGTGGAGATACATGTCCCACTAGGTGGAACCACGCTACACTGACCAGTTAGACCTACATAGACCTAAGGCGATTTCATACAGTTCAGATGATTGTACACAACAGTTCTCTGGGTGTTGCTAAAGTAAAATGCCTCCCTCGGATTTATAAGGGGGGACGTATGTGTGCCGGACATGGCTGTCCATCAGGTCAGTGGTTATTCTAGGAATCAAAATTTAAATGAACTCCTTTATCATTTTTAACGTTGACTTGTTATTTATCCTTCACAGTTTTCAGATTTTTTAATTTTCTATTTGTTTTTTAATTTGCATGTGTGTGAGTTTGTTTGCGTGTGCATGTGTGTGCATGTATGTGTGTGTGTGACTGCAGACCCAGACATACCACAGTGCACACGTGCATATCGGAGGACAGCCTCAGTGTGTCGTCAGTCCTCACCTTCTCCTGCATTTGAAACAAGGCCTCACGTTTGCTGCGTGTTCTCCAGGCAGATTGGCCTGTTACCTTCCCAAGGTCCCCTTGTATCCACCTTCCATCTCACCACGGGAGTGCAGGGATTACACATGCACACAAGTGCGACTGTGTCAGCTTTCCATGAGTTCTGGGGATCCAGCCTCAGGTGCTCAGCTTGTCAGTCAGCGTTTTACCTACTGCACCCCTCCCCCACTCTTA
The DNA here is from genome assembly GCA_902168415.1 of Peromyscus melanophrys. Classification (NCBI taxonomy): domain Eukaryota; kingdom Metazoa; phylum Chordata; class Mammalia; order Rodentia; family Cricetidae; genus Peromyscus; species Peromyscus melanophrys. Next base: position 47,499 of record CABHPR010106588.1, read on the forward strand.
CATTACTGTTGAAGATTAGTGCACGAGGTGTGGTGTTACACATTTGGCTTTGGTTAGTTCTCTGACAGCTCCTCTCCCCCATCTCGCGGATCTCTTCCTATGCTTGTGCCCTTCGACCCCCAACATTGCCTTTCCACCTCCATAGTGCATTCTGCTTAGCATTTGAATATGTTTTAACATAATCCCTATCAATAAAATTGCTTTCACACAGTGCTTTGAATCTTTCCGTGGTCAGGAAACTCCAGACTTTGCAGCCAAGCCTCATCTCATGCCTCAGTATTGAAAATGTGAACCCTGCTCAGCCTGGACAGAGGTCATCACTCAGGCATTTATTTAATCCTCATAGGCCCTTTCAAGCCTGTGATTAAGTCTGAACAAAAAGCACCCGTGACCTGCTTAGCAGCAAAGAGCCGAGCAAAGAGTGGGTGGTGCAGGCCTCTCAGCTCTCAGGGGCTGGCAACGGTGCCCACACCAGGAAGCAGGCCTGAGTGGCTCCAGTAGAATGTGCTGCTAAAAATCTCTCACCTCGGGACACCTGTGGAAGAGACTCTTAGACTCTGGGGAGCCTAGGGGTCCCCTGAAACTGAACGTAGAGCTTCCTATGTGCATACATAAACTTTACAGAGAAAAATCATGTTGACTCTACTCCTTCAATGTCAACAGTATTTAAGGAGGTAGTGCACATCTCTGCCACACCTCTTAGAAAGTGTACTTGGCACATACCTGGGAGATCTCATCTGTTTGCTAACTTCCCTTTTCAGCTACTAGACTTTGAGTGGTGGGGAGAAGGAGAGAGAGAGATCTTAGAGTCCATTGAAAAACAGAAGTTAAAATGTCAGGTGAGGGGCCGGAGCAACGGCTTCGCGGTTAAGAGGACTCGCTCCTGTAGAACATTGGAATTCAGCTCCCAGCACACACATGGTGGCCCCCAAGTGTCTAACTCTAGCTCCAAGGGACCCAATGCCTTCTTCTGGCCTTCTTAAGCACCAAGCATGAACATGGTGCATATTCATACATGTAGGCAAAACACCCACACACATAAAATTAAAATAAATATCTCTTATTTTTTGAAGTCAGAAGAAAAACATGTATTGGGAACAGGATTCTCATCGAGGGCAATTTGGAGAGACGTGTTCCATGGGAGAATGTCTGGAAGTTCGGGGTGGTCTTCTCTCGATAAGGATGCCTGGCACAGCCTGTCTGGCACATGTTCAAGGAGCTCACACACCGGGACTTTCGGGAACAACGAGAGGGCAGGGAGGAAGTGAGGCCAGACTGAAATGTCCTCAGACAAGAGCTGGCTCAGAGGAGAGAAAATGGGTGTGAGTAGCTGGCTGCATGTGAGTAGCTGGCTGCATGTGAGCAGCTGGCTGCATGTGAGCAGCTGGCTGCATGTGAGTAGCTGGGGTAAGTGGTGAGTGCAGAGGTGGGCCGGGTGGGAACAGGTGAGTCTCATTAAGGAATTAGGAAGTTATTTTTAGGACATCAGGAAGGCCCACAGCCTGTGATGTAAGGTGACGGCATTGCCCTGGTTCTCTTCTGATAAAGAATGTCCTTGTGCAGCCTAAAGGGCTTGCAGTGTTTCAGAGAGATGGCGGTGGCTGGGCAGAGGTAGAGGGGAGGGAGAGGAGAGGTGGTTTGAGGACCCAAGAATGCTTAGTTTATGCCTTGGCATCACTATCTAAGACACTCTTCCATTGTGTGTGTGTGTGTGTGTGTGTGTGTGTGTGTGTGTGTGTGTGTGTAAAATCTGTCTACTAGTCACAACCAACCTTTATTTATTTATTATAACAAATGTCATCAACTAAGTTCACACACCAGAACTGTGAAATCAAGTAGTTACAAAGGAAAAAAAAATCTCATAAATTGCAACACATACACACACACACACACACACACACACACACACACACACACTACACACATACCACACACACACACACACACACACACACACACACACCCCACACACACATATACAGATGCATTTTGCTGGTGGTTGAGAGGTCACTGGTATTTTTTAGCACAAAAGAAATGCAAGATGATTGATGAGAATTCAACATTCAAGAAAAACACCAAGAAAAGCAAAAATACATGGCTATACATATTATATATGTATACATTTTGATCTGTTTCCTTCTAATCTTTCCCCATTTTAATGTGTGCATAAGAATTATGTATAAATGTCTTTATATGACTTTATGTCTTCTATAACTTTTTATTATAATAGTGCATTCAAACAATGAATAAAAATGAGTGTGTTTAAAGACTACCCAATTTTAAATTCAAGCCATCACTAGCCAGATTAAGAAACTGCATTCTCAGGGCTGGAGAGATGGCTGGGGTTAAGAGCACTGGGAGGTCCTGAGTTCAATTCCCAGCACCCACATGGTGACTCACAACCATTTATAATGAGATCTGGTGCCCTTTCCTGGTATGCAGGCAGAACACTGTATACATAGTAAATAAATAAACCCCCCCCCCTTAAAAAAAAAAAAGGAAAAGAAATTGCATTCTCTCTATTTGCGTCTGCCTCCCTACCTCCCTGAAGGTAGCCAAGAGGGAGGAAGGGCCTTAGCCTTACTAATCGTATTATCATTTAATTACAGCCAGGGAGAAACATGACCACATTAGCCAACTTTACACAGACACTGGAGGATGTCTTCAAAAAGATTTTTATTACTTACATGGACACTTGGCGGAAGAACACAACGGCCCAGGAACAGGCGCTCCAGGCCAAGGTGGATGCCGAGAACTTCTACTATGTCATCCTGTACCTCATGGTGATGATCGGCATGTTCTCCTTCATCGTGGTGGCCATCCTGGTGAGCACGGTGAAGTCGAAGCGGCAGGAGCATTCCCAGGACCCCTACCACCAGTACATAGTGGAGGACTGGCAGGGGAAGTACAGAAGTCAGATTCTGCATCTGGAGGACTCCAAGGTCACCATCCATGAGAACATGGGGGCAACGGGGTTCACGGTGTCGCCCTGATAAATACCAAGGGGACATCTGGCTATGAAGGGGTGCTTCTGCCACCTAGCGAGTCCAACTTGTCCTTGCTCCCAAGAAAGCTAGGGCCTCTCTGTGCTGAAAATCTTCACAGTGATGGCCTGCCTGGCCAACTGACCCGGGTGACATTTCTATCTCAGCGGTTTACATGAGCCCACTGGGGAGACACTGTGTGTTGAAGATCTCGTCTTTACTTGCCATGCTATGTAAATGTCATGTAAGTTAGTTTCAGTCATGAGAATGGAGCCAAACACGAAGCAGGGGCCTGGGCGGGTCAGTGGGGCAGAAAGCAGAGATTTACAAATCCTTCCACGTTCACCCTCATAGGAAATGTTAGTCTGGATGTAGCAAATTCAATTTACGAATAAGTCAAACGTGTTATTCAGAAGCCAAGGCTTAAATCTATCACGGGCTTGCTGAACTGACAGGCGAGCATTGACTTAACTGATTCATGGGCACAGAGTCCGCGGTGATGAATGGACAGAAGCATGGAGTTATTCTGCACTCATCGCTCTCCTGGTATTTAACTGATCTGGACATCTGGACAGGGCAAACTTGAAAGAACAAAATAATCCACCCAGAGGCATTAAATATTCAAGAACCACCCAAGGCAACCAAAACATGTTTTCAATTTTTTAAAGAAACTTCGACTTTAAAAGTTCTCATTATTTAAAGAAATATGGCTCTTCCAGAGGATCCGAGTTCAATTCTCAGCACCCACATGGTGGACAGCTATCTGTAACTCCAGTTCCAGGGGACCTGACACCCTCACCCAGACATACATGAAGGCAAAACATCAATTCATATAAATAAGTAAACAAATTAAAAAGAAAGAAAGAAATTGGATTCCAGGCCAGAAAAATAAATTTTAAAAATATGGCATTTCTTCCTAAACATCATATTTTTTACTTATTTTTAGTTCCTTCTATTTACAACAGCTTATTTTCACAAATGTTTGACAAGACTAAAGCTACAGAACATCCACTAGGTGTTTGTTGCAAACTAGACAGCAGTTGTTTAATCTTCTGCACCATAGTGGGGGGTGGGGTGGAGAGATGTTGGTCAAAGGCTACAAATTTTAAAGGGGCCTGGGGGGTGCACACCCATAACCCCAACCCTCAGGAGGCTGAGGTGGAAGGAGCTAGCTGAGGTTTAAAGCCATTCAAGATCCATTGTACTGTAAGATCAGTAACAATGCTTTTTGTTCTTAAAAAACTGGTACATGACCAAGCATGGTGGTACATGCCTTTAATCCCGGCACTCAGGAGGCTGAGGCAGGTGGATCTCTGTGAGTTCAAGGCCAGTTTGGTCTACAGAGCGAGTTCCAGGACAGCCAGAGCTACACAGAGGAACCCTGTCTCAAAACAAACAACAAACAAAAAAACTGAGAAGTGAACGGCTGTCAAGTGTCCTTATCTATATGAGATGCTATATGTTAGTCATTCCACAATGGGTATATGCTTCAAAACATCATGTTGTGTCTGTACATACAATGTAACCTATCATTAAAAACATAAAATGAATATTTTGTACCAGGAGTACATGGCATCATCATGCCAGAGCTGAAGGGCACCTTGGAGGTCACCTGTACCCTTCACCTACAGATGAGAAAGCTGCAATCTATCAAGATTAGATGTTTTCTTCATTAATTCAACCATGTGATGTTTATCTACTTGGGTTACAGGCCTGGGATCCCGGGTGAGAGGAGAGTAAGATCTCTTGAGCTGCAGGAGCTCACGCATGGGGGAGGGAGTCAGCTGAGCATTAGAATGTGAACAAGTCTTAACAGAGATCAACAGGTAGTGGACACAGGCAGAGCAGAGACATGAGAATCGAGACATGATTCCTGGAAGTAGAAGTCCAGGGCAAATGAGAGACAGGTTGGTCCTTAGCATCATGTGCTTCATACCCAGGTCTTTCCTCTGCCATGGCCAGGGCACAGCAATCACAGTTGAAGTGAATCACAAGTCAAGCTTCAAGCCTCGGAGTACAAAGACAAGACTCAAAGAAGTCCATTTTTGTTGTCATAAGAGACGACCTGACTGGATAATTCATAGAGGTTTATTTGAGTTAATGGTTCTAGAGGCTGGGAAGCCTGAGAGCATGGGTACCAGTTCCTGGTGAAGCCTCACACTGCTTTAATTTGTGGCAGAAAGGCTAAGCTGGAGACCACACACCACACACAAACTCATTATAACAATGTGTGCCCTTGTGTTAATCCAGCCTAGTGAGGAAAACTCACTCCACAAAAGGCCATTCTTTCCTTGGGGGAGGGGGGGAGGGAATACTTCTTAAATGCCCCCACATCTCAATATATTGGGGACCAAGTTTTAACATGAGTTTTAGTGGCCACAAACCATAAAGCCAACTATGATGTTTGTCTCTCTAGAGTTGTAGGAGATATAACAAAGTATTGGCTTCCTACAACACTTTGCATTTAGCTATCAGAGGAACTAAAGTGTTAGAAAAAGTCATTCCTATTCCAAGAGCAGATTCGTCATGAGTGGCTGCCTTCCTCAGACCAGAAGCCTAAAATTCTAATGTACACTGACATCCTAGATAACCCTGACCCAGAGATCCCAGCCTGGGGCTATATCTAGCCAGGGTTTCTACCCTGACAACAGACTTGTCTTTTTTATCCATCTCCAGTCAAGGCCCTCTGAACCATCTTCCTGACTAGGCCCCAACCTTGGCTAGTAAAAACTGCATACTCTTGGTCCAAATTATTTCATCAACCTTCATAGCCTAAGAGACTTGAACAAACATCAGTTTATTTTTTGGGTTTTTTTTTTTTGTGTGTGTGTGTGTGTGTGTGTGTGTGTGTGTTTTTCTCTAACAGCTCAAAGCTGAGTCCTTGGGGTTATCCTAGCCCCTTAAAGTAGGCAGAGAGGCTACTGGATTCTCTCAGCGTAACTGAGAAAGCTTGCAATTACAAATCCTCTCTCTTTCCCTTTGAGGAGTCATTCTTCTACCATCTAAAACTGTCTCTTAGAAATGCGAACACCAAAACCCTGCAAGAAGAATTCTTCTAGCATCTAGAAATATCTCTTTGAAATGCAAACATTAAGACTCTGCTGGGTCCGCACCTTGCAGGTCTGAGTCACATATCTGGAAATTTTTTCTCCTCCAGAGAATGGATCACATGGACCCTCCCTTCCCTGTTCGTAAATTTCCGCTTGGTTTATCTGTTACTCAGGAAAATACATTGGTGGCTAAATCCAGGATTTCATCAACACTGGAAAGTATAGTTATAACATGGATTGTAGTCAGTCGATTATATTTGCGGAGAACAGGAGAAATGCCCCATCTTTAGGTAGTAGTTAATATGGTCAGCTTGACAGGATCTAGGCTCCCATAGCTGACAAGCCTCTGGGCATGTCTATGGGGGATTACCTGGATTGGGTTAAATGAGAGGGAAAGACATAC
>CABHPR010106591.1:0-28997 GCA_902168415.1 Peromyscus melanophrys
ACAACATCCCAGGGCTAGTGAAGTTATGTATCTTAGAAGAGAATTTACAATTGCCACAATGATAGACTGGAATAAATCAAACTACATTAGTAATCTTATCCTTATATAAGTGTGACTACCACCCCTAATCAGAGAACCCTCTGTCTACAGCAAATGGAGACCATCAGAGAAGCCACAACTGGATAGGATGCAGAGAACAATGACTCATGGGGAGCACAGCTCCAATGCATACATCTACATCACAGTTCCTGCATCTATGACTCAGGAAACTCAGGGGAAGAGGGGAGCTGAAAGATTTGAAGAGCCTCAATACCAGGATGTCTGCTGTGAAACACTCACTCACAGAACTGGCTGCATAAATGAGATCTGAACATTGGCCATATCAACAGACAAGATAATGGAGAGATGGTAAAGTCTCCATGGAAGGAGAAACACTTTGTACTGGGATTTTAGGCCTGGGCTTTATTTTGTTCCTAGACAGAGAACTGTGGGCAGCTAGTGACTACAGAGAGAGGGGGAATTGACCTCTCCCAGGGATGAGCCCTCTAAGTGGTTAGCCAAGGCAAAGAAGCAGCCCTGAAACCATATACACGCAAACAACAAAAGCAGACTCAGCAGGCCATATTTACACATTTATTCATACATATATGTCTATACGTAGGAAGATAATTGAAAAGAGGCAATTAATGTGAGAGTAGTGAGGGAAGGCATGGGAGGAGTTGGAAGGAGGGGACTTGGGAGAAATTGAGGGAGGAGAGATTCTGTCAGTCCATTTCTTTATTTGAGTTGGCTTTAGTTCGCTTTCTGCTTCTGTAATAAAACACAGGAACTAAAGCAAACTGGGGAGGAAAGGGTTTGTTTCCTCTCAGAGCTTACAGTCTCCCATTGAGAGAAGTCAGGGTAGGAACTGGAGGCAGGAACTGAGGCAGAGGCTGTGTAGAGATGTTGCTTACTGGCTTGCTCCTCTTGGCTTCTTGAGCCTGCTTTCTACTACACTCCAGGATGACCTGCTCTGGGGTGGCTCCACCCACAGTGGGAGGGACCTTTCCATATCAATCATTAATCAAGAAAACGCTCCTCAGAATGGCTTACAGGATGGAGCCATTTTCCAATGGAAATTCCCTCTTTCCAGATGTGTCTAGCTTGTCTACTTGACAAAAAAACTTGTCACCACAACAGGCACTTTGTCCACTGGAAAAAGAAAACAAAAACAAAAACAATTTAAAAAGAAACAAACAAAAATGGTTCTCTCAGATTCTTTGGTTGGTATGAAATCCCAGGTGTGGCCAGAACCAGCTCTGTCTGGATAAACACCATCTCCCTAGAGATTTTCAATGTCCCTCTTGCCCATGTGTGGTACAACACCTCAATCAGGGTGAGGATGAAAACACCATGATGGAGGACAGGAGAATTTATGGGTCAATGTAAACACCACTTGACAAACTCCCATGACATAAAAGGCTACTAAGGCTCACTCAGTGATGTCCCCCAACAGAAGGAGACCTTGTCATTTTCTTTAAATGGTATTTCCTTGATAACTGTCATACATTACATACTAATGCAGAAGACACATGAAGAAAATGAGAATCTATTTATTTAAAATATGGGTTCTTAGGGAAGAAAGATGGAACAACATGTGGGTGAAAGACAAAAATGCATCTGCAGGTGGATGCTGGTCAAGGCGGGCACACAGGGGCTCCTGCCCAATCTTTAGATTGAGGTGGAGCGTGTCCCAGGAGAAGCACTGCTAAGCCCTGGCAGATTCTTCCCTCACCAGATCTGTTCTCTCCTCTTCCTGAACCATCTCTGCAATGAGAGGGAAGAGGGATTTGTTCAGTAGGGTAATCAGGATATAATCAGAAAAGACATCCTGTGACATTAGCTGCTCTCTATAATTTAGATTGCACAGAAGAACCTGCTGTCTCACTACTCTAATGCTGTGTGGGGCTGAGGGGCTGGAACAGAGTCCAGTGCTTGTCTAGAATGTGGGAGGCCCTGGTTTCCACCCCAGTACTGCGGAACAGTCCCTGGACAAATGTCCAAACGTTGCATGCCCTTCCGCCCTCCCTACAGTAATTCATCCTGGGGGAAGCCAGCAGCATTTTCAGGCAGATGCCCCAGCGTGCTTCAGATAATTATGAAGCTGGGTGTCCTTATCTGTGTGGCTTCACCAAGTGCTTCAAAACAACAGAGGGACCAGACATTTGGACTCTATGCTTTCCCATTCTTATCAGTCTCTGTTTAACAAAGCTTACATCAAACTTATCAGTGCTGGATTCTGCCTGTCCACTATCCACACACCCAAATTACTCCTGTAAGGATAGAATCTATGCTTAGTTTTCAGTATTTCTAATTTGAATTCTTTATTGGTCATAACCCCAGGACTACTCCACAGAGAAACCCTACCCAAAGGTTACCAGCATTAAAGGACTTGAATGCACTCGTACATATATATTGATATAAATACTGAATGTAAAAAAAAGACATAAAGAAGTAGGAATGTGAATTGCACCTTGTATGGTGGAAGGAAAATCTATAATAGATTTGTGGGAGAGCATAGCCAGAGGCAGGGACATCTAGGAGAGTCCAGAGTGGATGTGACCAGCTGAGCCATGTGAGGAGAGGAGGAGGGAGGGGGGATAAAATGTATCAACATTATAAACAAAGGCTGTGTGGTACCCTGAATTATCCCAACCACACCTCAGGCTTCTCTGGCTAAACATTTCTACTTGTTCCACCTAAATACTACATGAGAAGAGCTCCACTCCCAGTTTACAGAGCTCCCACTCCTGTGTGGAACCCTAGGACAACAAGGCAGGGGTCTTGCAGGCTGGAATGTGTGGGTGGCTTTAGTTCTGGAGGGCAAAATGGAGGCGGAAAAAATGGCTCAGCAGAGGAACATGCTTGCCAGCCAGCCTGAGGAGATGATTTTGAGCCCAGGACCCACATCTTGGAAGGAGAGAACCAAGTCCTTCCAGCTGTTCTCTGACCTCCAAATGTGAGACACAGCTCCTCTCGCCCCCCACCCCCCACACTCATGCCAAGACAAAAATAAAACTTCAAAATGTAATCTGAACTTTTCAGTAAATGAAGACAAGAAGGACAGCTGCCAGCGAGCCAGAGGCCTCTCTGTACCAGCTTGTTCCCTATGAAAGGACTTGAATCCACACAAGGTGCTCACCCTTCTTCAGCACTGGATTGTGATTTCTCTGGAAAACATGTTCCAACTCCTGCAGCTGTAGCCCTCTCACAGAGGCAGCGGCAGGACCCCAGTGCTGGCACAGGCTCCACTTTGGGGACAGTTACTGGAATGGACTGTGCACTGGGCGTCAGAAATGACACAGGCTGGACATGGGGTCCTGTAATGGCACAGGCTGCTAATTGGGTGATACTGTACTTGGTATAGACTGTACACTGGGTACAGTAATTGGTATGGCTGTACACAACCCACCTGGAATGGCATAGGGTGTGCAATAGGAACTGCCATAGGTGGTGTGCTAGATACCGTAACTGGCATATGCTGTACATTGGGCATAGTAATCGGCATAGACTGTATATGGGGAACAGAATCAGGCATAGGCTGTACCCGAGGCTCAGTGATTGGTACAGGCAGTACCTGGGGCACAGTAACAGGCACAGGCTGTTCCTGGGGCACAGTAACAGGCACAGGCTATACCTGGGGTACAGTAACAGGCACAGGCAGTACCTGGGGCACAGTAACAGGCACAGGCAGTACCTGGGGCACAGTAACAGGCACAGGCAGTACCTGGGGCACAGTAACAGGCACAGGCAGTACCTGGGGCACAGTAACAGGCACAGGATGTACACCAGGCACTGTTACTGACATACACTGTACTCAGGGCACCAGATGTGACATATGCTGTTCACAGGTCACAAAGCTGCACAGCCTCGGTGCCCCCTATGCTTTCAGGGACTGGCTTCTGAGGTGGACCCTCATTTCCTGGCTATTGGGACTGGCACTCTCTCAGTCATCCATGAGGCCCGAAGGTACATCAGCAGAGGGACCTTCTCCATTCTTCCCTGTTTTTCTGTATTTTGTACAAATTGGAAGTGATACGTAAAAAATTTCCTAAATCTATAATTTATCATTATATGGATGATATTTTACTAGCTGATTCAAATGCAGATACTTTAGAAAGAATGTTTGAAGAAGTAAAGAAAATTTTGCCTTGTTGGGGATTACAAATTGCTCCTGAAAAGACACAAAGAGGAGGTTCTATTAATTATTTAGGATATAAAATAGAGCTACAAAAAATTAGACCCCAAAAGGTGCAAATTAGGAGAGATCGACTACAGACTCTTAATGATTTTCAAAGATTATTTGGAGACATTTCCCATCTACGAACTATTGTTGGGGTAAAAAATGATGAACTGAATAATTTGTTCAAAACCTTAGAAAGTGACAAGGACTTAAATAGTCCAAGAGAATTAGCACCTGAAGCTGAGAAAGAATTGGCCTTGGTAGAAAAGAAAGTACATGAAGGGCATGTGGATTGTATTGATCCAAAGCTGGATTGCATTTTGGTTATTTTACTTTCTAGGCATTCTCCTACAGGAATATCAATGCAGAGGGAAGATATTATATTGGAATGGATATTTTTACCAAATAAACCGAATAAAAAATTAAAAATTCGTGTGGAAAAAAATCTCTGACTTGATTTGGAAAGGAAAATTGAGACTTCGTCAATTAGCAGGAATAGACCCAGCAGAAATTGTCGTACCTTTAACTAAAGAGGACTTTGAAAAATTATGGACAGAAAGTGAACCTTGGCAAAGAGCTTGTAGTAATTTTTTGGGAGAAATTAACAGCAAATATCCCAAAAGCAATAGAATTGATCTTATAAAGAGAGCTGATTGGATCTTGCCTCGAATTGTATGGGAAAAACCCATATCTGGAGTTTGTACATTTTATACAGATGCCAACAAACAAGGAAAGGCAGGTTACAAATCAGAAAATTTAAGTAAAGTGGTTCAAAGTCCTTATAATTCAGTTCAAAAATCGGAATTGTATGCTATTCTGTTGGTATTAATGGATTTTTCAGAACCTCTCAACATAGTAACTGACTCTCAGTATGCTGAAAGAGTGGTATTACATATTGAGACTGCAGAATTTATCCCTGATGCTTCAGAATTAACTTCACTATTTATTCAATTACAAGATACAATCAGGAAAAGGAGTCATCCTTTATATATAACTCACATCCAATCCCATACTGGTCTGCCAGGCCCTCTAGCACAAGGTAATGATCAGATTGATAAATTATTGATAGGAAATGTGCTGGAGGCCTCAGAATTTCATAAAAAACATCATGTCAATAGTGCAAGTTTAAAAAAGGATTTTTCCATAACCTGCCAACAAGCCAAAGAAATAGTAAATAAATGTCCTACTTGTTCCTTTTACAATCAAACACCATTACCAGCAGGGTGTAACCCAAAGGGTACTCAGAGGAATGAAATCTGGCAGATGGACGTGTTTTACTTTGTAGAATTTGGAAAATTGAAATATGTACACCATAACATCGATATTTATTCAGGATTTCAATGGGCAACTGCTTTGAGTTCTGAAAAAGCTGATTCTGTAATCACTCATTTGCTAGAAGTTATGGCCATCATGAGTATACCTGCACAAATCAAAACTGACAATGCCCCATCATATGTCTCTGTTAAAATGAAACAGTTATTTGCTTATTGCAATATAAAGCATATTACAGGTATACCACATAATCCTACAGGCCAAGCAGTTATAGAAAGATCAAACAGAACTCTAAAGGATATGCTAAATAAACAGAAAGGGGTAACAAAACCCCCCAGAAATAGACTGCATAATGCTCTATTAACTTTGAATTTTCTCAATGCTAATGAGAAAGGAACAACAGCTGCAGAGAGACATTGGATAATAAAGAAAAACTACAGAATTAAATCAGCCTATATACTTTAAGGATGTGCTGACCTCAGAATGGAAACCAAGATATGTATTAGGTTGGGAACGAGGTTTTGCTTTTGTTTCTACGGGAGAAGATAAGCTGTGGGTACCATCAAAATTGATAAAGGTTCAATTTGAACAAGAGAGACCTCTTAATTAGAGGAGGTGATAGTTCATCAACCAGCATGAACATCCAATTTAAACTAACTTATACCATTAACACATGCCTTTTCATTTAATCAGATAATAACTTGCCAAAAAGGAACACCACCAAAATTAGTTTTGGGGAAAGGTTTTTGTTTTTGTCTTTTAGGAGAATGAAGGCTAAGGAATCTGAAGAACACTGGACAAATGAGATAACTGAAGAAAAAGGACAAACCATCAATCCAGGAAACAGAGGAAAATGGTGTATGGATATATCATCTAAAAAATTTTATAAATCTTCCTAAATGTTTGTTTCTGCTCTTCTCTAAAGAAATTTCACACTATTGTTCTTCTAATAGTCCCAGTTCAATTAAAATTTAAAGCTGACTTTGGAGTTGGAGAATGGCTCTCTCCTTCTTTAAACTCAAGCATGTTATTAAAAGGAAAATGCAAACTCCCTATATCATGCCAGAAGAAAAGAGCCATCTTCTGCTATGGGACAGGAGAAAAACCAAATTAATTAAGGGACTATTCTATTACTAACCTCAACTCTTTGATTCTATTCTGATTCTTTAAACTTTTCTTAAAGTTTGAATTTTATATCAAAATTTATAAGATTAATATATATATACATAGATATATATATACATTTTAAACTTTGTTAAGATATGAATGGTCATATAGAATACTAACCAATTCTATAAAAAGGCTTCAATTAGCTGCATATATATGTCTTTGTGTTCGAGTCTCTTATCAGTTTTCCACAGGAAATCACGGCCAGGCCTAACATCAACTGAAGTCTCCAGGAAGAAGATGGGGCCCCACAACAACAGCAATTCCACGTGGACAATAATAATATCACTAAGCTGACAAACTTCATCTACAGATCAGCTTTAGACTACAAAGTGCTCAGAGCAATTTTGAAAGGGCTAGCTGAGGTGATCCAGTCTCAAAGACTGCTTGAATAAGGACTTGAGATAAACCCTGAACTTTGGCATTATACACAGACTAAATAACAAAGGCTATAATTACCTTTCCTAGAATTTGACAATTAACCTAAGAATACGACGCCCACATTCCCAAAGAGGTGGTGTGGGGTGGGTGGTTTTTTGGTCTTTTAATGGGTTTTGGGTCTGGGATAATTTTCAATGTTTAGGAGGGTTGGTTACAAGTTGTTGTCAATGGTTAGGAAAAGGGCTAAGCAATGGAGATTAGATTATTAGATTTAAGGTTCTTTTTTAAAGAAAAAAGAAAAAGAAAAAGAAAAAGACAATTACTAGTTTTAAATACTTTACATTGGATTGGATTGGATTGTTTTATATTATATACAAATTATATTTATTGAAATTGATATTGTTAGAAAATGCTATATGTATATTTCTAATTGTACTTATACCATTCATTTAACAATGTAATGCAATTTTCTGATCCTTGAATGTTATTATTACCAACTATTAGGATATAAAGAAATGAAAGTTAGTAGTTAAACATTATAATAGAACTTGTAGTCATATTAGGTATGTTTTCAAGATTGAGCAGATATATTTTAGATAGACAGGTCATCTTCAACCCCTTTGGAGATCTACAGAATATGGCATTTAAATGTTTTAATAACTTAGAAAAGTTTTCTTTTTGTTATGACTATGAGACATGTTGGCTCCTGGCAGTACAAATCTACTTCAGAGAGAATATGGGCATTGAAGAAACTGCATATGGAGTTAACTTTCACTGTGGCAAAAGTTAGCCACTGGACAACAAAGTATCCTCAAATCAACTGCTGACAACAGGACAAAATGGACAGACAGCACACAAAACAAAGGACTACTGATTCTTGCCAAAACAAGTGGGGTTATGGCTTTATCAAAAGGCATCTTCTGAGGCCAGGACAATATGGCACCATCCCTGAAGTGGCCTTCGCAATCTGGAAAAGGTACAGTGCCCTTTTCTTCGAAGGCAGCTGAACAGGCAGTGGGCCGATGGCTTCTGATGTGCAGTGGAACAGCCGCTGAAACAGTTATTCTTGAAGAGTAACTAAGCTCCTGCCTCTCAAAAGTAGACTGGCATTTAATAGAGGGATGTGGAGAAGAACGGGATGCTGAGATGAAGCCACATATACACAGCCAAGAAGAATGGACAGCTGAATTAAAAAAACATCAACAATTTCCAGAATTTAAAATCCTGAATCATGACAGGACACTAGTGGAATTCAGGTGTTTCTGGTACATGGACTGCTCTCACCCAATGTGAGGTCGAACTATTGACCTTGTGTACATTCTACTTCACAAATGAGCTGTCAGATACGCTAAGCCTATAGGCTGAAGATGTCCCAACACTGCGGAGAAACCTCAGGTGACTGTCCAGGCAGCTGGCTGTTTCTATCAGCTCACAATTTTTTGGAAGCTGCTTGCATGCACTTCCTGTTTTTATTTTTTATTAGGTAATATTATTTCCTTCTTGGATCTCTGAGGGAGTTGAAGATTAGTTAGTTATAGTTGAAGATTAGTTAGGATAGAAAGTGAATTAGGTACATTTTGGACTTACCACAATAGGATAGATAATGGAATTATTTTCTCTGAATTTGTCAAATACAAATGGACTAGACATTGTTTAGGTATTTATTACATGTATATATTGTATATAGTTATTGTACTTTCATATATAGTTTTTCTTATGTTAGTCATAACCAGGTACTGGAACATGTCAGCAGATAACACTCTGTACCTGGAAGATTGGTGGTAAGGGCCGGAATGGAACACAAGAAAGTTATCTCTTTCTGGAACATCCAATGGGGAGCCTCAGGACCCTTACTCCTGATGCCTCCAGGTCCCCAATTGAACCTATCTCTCTCTCTCTCTGTTTCTCCAAGTGTGGTCCCCACCATGAGCCCTTGCAGATTATCCTAAGATTAAGATGATTGCAAAATACCATCCAGAAGTCATTTAGGAGCAGAGGCCCTGGTGGTAGTGGCACCTAGAGCAGTGTGTATGTGGGGGGGGGCTTGGGACTTCAGGAAGGAGGAGGGGGCCTCACTGGTGTAGGAACACTTCTTTCTATATAGAAACAGTGGAAGCTGGAGGCAGCCAGGAACTCAGGCCCCCTGGACACAATCTGAGGCCCCTGGAAACCACTGCTTTCACTCCACCCTTACAAGACCGAGAACAGTTTTTAGACTAGTCCAAAACCCCATGGGACTGTAGGATGAGTACTGAGCTCAATGGGGCCTACACAGCCTGGGGGCAGGGGCTTTGCTCAGACTTCATTCCTCCTTCTAGGTTCCCTTCCTGCTCTTCCTGACCAAAGACAAACAGGGGATCCAAGGCTGCTGGGCGTGTCAGCTTACTCATCACCATGTGCATCATATCTCCTGGCCAGCTCAGGGTGGATTTTCTTTGCAGTAGGTGATGGTTAGTACAGAGACCCACAGTTGGTCCAGTGCAGCAGCACACAAGAGAAGGAGGAGCACTCAGGTCTAAATGGGACATCTCTGCCATATCCCTTGCTCACAGGCATAGGGACCATGAGGATGACTGCTGGAAGATTCTTAAAGCCAGAGGAACTGGTTATCTGTACTGATATATTATTTACTAGACCTGAAAAGGGGAGACCTCAGGTTCAGGGCTATAGACACAGCCCTAGTGAAATTCTACTACAGCAAAGGCTCTCAAATCAGCGTGCTGGGTGTCATCATAGAGACTTAAAAGCAAACTAGCATGTACCTGCAGCAGGCAAGGTCCCTGGAGTACTCACATTCCTAGAGACCAAAAATAGACTGTGGATTGCAAGGGCAGGAGAGCAAGGTATTGAGACAACACCATTCAGTAAGTTTGGGGCTGTACACCTAGGCCATAGCTCTCCATCTCACTAAGATGGGCATTGGTTACTTGGACTTGCAGCTTCACATACGCAAAGCAGTACTACTCTATGCACAGACTGACTGTTTCAGAACATTGCTAGGGACTCAACCTTGTTTACAAATTAGTGCTGTTATGAAGCAAAGTCCCTGAAATCTTGAGTACTGAGGGTTCTCCAAGGCAGGTAACAAAATGCAGAGAAAAGACATATTAGTCAATATCTCTGAGCAGGCGAGGGTGAGACCATATGCTCCCTGAGCTGGAATGGAAGAAATGATACAGAAGCCTCCCTCTGCCCTGGATGAATTATCCTTTCCATCTCAAGCATCAGGACTCTGGACGATGGCTCCTTGTGCCCTGGTTGTCCAGAGAGAGGGTGCAAACCAAACATAATATACCCCTTCCTCCCACTGTCAAAGTTTCCATCTGGGTCTAGGGTGGCACTTACTGGAGTGTGGGTGGAAACAGCCATGACTAGAAACACAGTGTCCTCTGCTGGGGACTTGCCACACCTGACATTATAAATAATTGTTCCACAGAGGTGGAATGAGTAGACAAGGCCATGATGAGGGTACAGAGAACCATGTGGGGTCAGCATGAAGCAGCATAGCACCTGGAAATCTTCATCACTCAGAAAGGCACAGTGACCACAGCTTGCCAGTGTCACCTCCTGCCATAAATGCCATTTCTGGAATAGGCTACTGTGGTTCAAATACTTATACCCACATTTTTGTAACCTCAAATCAATGAAACCAACATACTGAGAATCCACCTCTTTATTGCTGATATAATTGCAGGGAAGAAAAGGATATCATGGCCAAAATCGTGGCCAAGACATTGGGGGCAGGGCCAGGTTCCAGGTCATCTGGCTCTTGGATAGAGGTGGTACTCATGCACTGCTCCAAAATCTTCAGGGATCATTGTTCTGGGGACCAGATGGTGGATCGATCAGCACCACCATTCTATTGTTTCTCCTGAAAATGGTTCTCCTGGTCCTAAACCATTCCTACAAGCAGAAGAAAGGGTTGCTTTAGTACACTGAACTGTACCACAACTGAAGAACACATCCTGTAACCATGTATACTGGCTCAATTTTACTAACATTTTAGAATGTATATGGAACCCATTCCTAGGCCAGTGTGTGCTAGGTATGTGCTCCAGGCCTGAGCTACTCCCTGAGCAAAGCACCACGTTTCTGATTGTCCAGAAACTATTTGTTTATCGATCTAAACCCAAAAATGGTTAAAGACATACCTCAAGTGTGTACTGATTGTTCAGAATGCTGGAAGCAACAGTTTTCATTCTCATTGAAACAGTCAAAACACCTCCATGAAGCCCCTGAGGACATGTGCCACCACAACCAGTCCTTCAGCTATGGGACAGACCCAGAATATTGCCTCTTCTCTCCATTGATATTTTTAATTCATTCTTTCAGGAAAGGATGCAGATCTAGCTCATGGGTTGTTCCTGTCCCTGCTGTGTGTTGAAAAGTATCAAAAACAGTTCTCTTGGAACCCCGGAGAACTATCTCAAGGTTCAAAACTCTCTGTGAAAGGCTCCATGGTGATAGTCTTTTCTGAGTATTCAGAATGCACATTTTATGAGACAAAGTGAACTTCTTCCTGTTCTATGCTTCCTCCCTAGCCTCCAAGCATACTGTCTTTAGGCCTTTTCCCTTCTGGGCATGTGGTGTGGAAAAGCCAGGGCTGATTGTAATGCTGAGCAGAGTTCACACCCATAATCAACAGAAGACAGGTAAAATGGCTATGGGCCCTTTGAGGTTCCTGGTCCCAGTATTGGTTCAGAACTAAGCCAGGCATGTGACATTTACAGACTAGAACAAGAAGTCAGAGAAAGGTTTTCTGAGACACACAGAGTGAAAGAGTTGAAGGTGGGCAAGAACATGGTCTCTTCACTTAAGTGAGGCATGCGGGCTGCACAGCCTTCAGAACGCCATGGAGAACACACTATGTTCACCGATGGACAGACAAAGCACCGTGACATCTTAGGTTTCAGGTGTCCAGGTTGGCATTTCCTGCCTGAGAAAATGGAGGAGTTTCATCATCTTGAGCCTAGCCTGGCTGTAGACTGGTCTGGCATCCTTGGGATGCAACTTCAGGGTCCCAATTTGGTGTTACACCTCTCTTCTAGACAGCAACATTACAAGATGTGGAGCCCTTCCAAAACATTAATTTTTTTTTAAAATACTGACCTGCACATCAGCTTCCGGCACACCCATTGATATTGCAAGATCCTTCCTGAAGTAAAAAGATTCCAACATTCAGGCTTTGTGGTGGAAGTAAACTGTATATGGACATGGCCTGTTTGCTTTTAAATGTTTGTGTCCACACTTGTGTGTCCGCACACATGTACACACACACACACACACACACACACACACACACACAAACACACACATACACTATTCCTCACACCTACTTTGAGACTTACTTTAGTAACAGGTTTCTTTCAGGGACCAAAATTAAGGGTAATCCCCCGAACACAGCTATGTAGTTTATGTACTTAACATGTAAAGCTTCATTAAGAGAGTCTTCATGATGATAAGTGTTACTCATATTTTAATCTGAGGTGGAATTCCTCCTGCATTTTCCCAGCCACACCTCAGGCTTCTCACTCATACTTACAGAGACTTATTTAGAACAAGCATTGTCTAAATTTCTCACTCACTTGCCACTTAAACAGGCAACAAAACACAATCTTTACAGATGTACTAGAGCACATCCCCTTACTCCAGAATCCAATTTTTGCTGGAGGGTCCAGACATGGTGGCTTTGTTTCTAGAGGAAATCAGGGGTTCATGGAGCACCAAAGGACAGCCTGGATGCACTGCCTGAAAACCAGGGGCCTAGAAGGGCGTTCTGCTTACCTTACTTGAAAGCTGGGGAAGCGAGTCTCTTGGAAAAGACGCTCCAGGTCCTGCAGCTGAGACTGGGTGAATCTGGTGCGTCTCTGGAAAGGCTGCCTCTCCCCAGCCTGGAGACTCTTGGTGCCCTCAGGCATTGCTGCCTCTTGCTGAGGCAGCTGTTGAACACTGCCGCCATGACCACCTTCCGCCTGGATCCCCTTGTCCATGGGGCCAGAACTACCATCACCAGCATGTTCTCCTTCCATTTCTTCTTCTTCGTTTTCTCCCTTCTCTACCACTCCTGTGGCTTCCTGAGCAAGACCGGACTGAGCAAGCTCTTCTTGAGCAGGCTTGCTTGGGGCAAGTTCCCCTAGAGCAAGTTCGCCCTGATCAAGCTCACCCTGAGCAAGCTCGCTCTGTAAAAGCCCTTTCTTGCCTCCTTCCTCTCCAGCCTTCAGGACCACTGCATTTCCACCTACAAGAGAGAAAAACACAAAGATAAAGATCTGAGCATTGTTACCCATGGATCATTGGAAAGCCAGGAGAGGGTCTACAGGCAGAGTGGGGTAATCAAAGCACCTGGCCACTGGCCTTTCGACCAAATTTGTTTCCTGGACTTCGCCCAAGTCTCGTCATAACCATTTTACTGACCATGCTGTTGTTCCTGGTCTTCATTAGCTCCTAGACACAGCATCCTGCTGAAAATGTGGCAGCAGCCCTGACGAGTCTCCATGCCAGGAATCTTTCAATCAGACCCAAGTTCCGAAGATGTAAAAGCCACGTCCTCACTGTATGGAGCCAGAGGTACAGCTCTGACTCATGACCCGGAAGGCTTGTCTTCTGGAGACTCAACCTAATTACAATGTGTCCAATCACACATGCTGGCCTGCACAGCCTCAGTGGCTGTGGGCTTGTCCTCTGAGGTGCCTAGCCTGAAGCACTTTAGAGCTGCAAATAGCAGGGAGTACTTTAAAAAAAGGCAGTGACAGCCTATGTGGTGGGGTTGGGAACCTGTGACTCAGGTTTGCTCCTTAGCTGTCACCTCTAGTTTTGGGTAAGGTTGGACTGTTCAAATTCAGTCACAGGGAGTAACACAAAAACCTTCTCAAACTCAGCAGGCCCTTGAGCCCAGCTAAATCAGTTCATTAAATTATGCAAATGTCCTTCAAACAAAATGCCCCATCCTTGGTTGTGCTGCCTTGAATAGCCCTGTATGATGGCAAAAATGTGGGTAATCCAGGGCAAGATCCTCCTGAGAGACTGTGCTCCTAACAGGGCTGAATTCCTCTGGTGTTCACAAGCTCATTCTGATGGAGACCTTTCTCTACCTAGCTGTGCTTGACCAAGGTCCTAGGGTGACCCAAATACCTGTGGGCATCAAAGATCAACCCTGGGTACTGACTCCAAACCAGTCTCACAGCTGTGAAGGTGAAAGACAGGAAGAGTAAGCAATTCTGGATGCAAGCTCTACAAAGAATCATTGCAGGAAGGGGCAGTACTGAGGAAAATTTAGAGAGACTCCCCAGAGTAGGTGAGATTCCCAAAATTTAAAAGAGCCACTGAGCTCTGTCATTTCGTGGTTTTTGTTTTTAATAGGATCATGGCAGTGTCTGGACAATGGCTGAGGTAATTGTTAGGAGATGGATTAGTTCTCTGGGTTAGCCTAGGCTGAGACACTGGAAGGCCCACTGTACACATGGTCTAGCCCACACCAAGGAGATGATCATGTTCTGTTCACCTAATGCCCACCTAGTCAGGGGTGGCTGAACCCCCTCCTACCCCGGCCCCTTTGTCCATCCCTGACTAGGGCTTTGTGAGTTGTGGGCCTTGACTGTCTAGTCGCCATTAGTCACTGCGTGGTCTTGTGTCCTCTGATATTTCAGCTGTCCCAGGTGCTTTTATTTATCCTCAGCTCTCTTTCTTCTCAGTCACCAAGAAACAGCTGCAACTGTCCTTCCTCTTCTCCTTATCTCCTGGGTCATTGTGAAAAGCTTCCCTGACACCGAAATGGGAGGCTTTCTTAGACACAGACTTTACTTACTCTCACAATTTGCTGCTAGAGGAGCTAGACTATATAAGGAGACAATAGTGCCATGTGTGCTTTCCTGAAGGACTTGGTGGCCTGACTGGGCTGCCCACACTAGTTGGGAGTCCTGTCTATATCAGTGTGAGACAGCTTGACTGTTCTACGGATCGCAGAAACTCTTTGTGTCTCATCTTTAGTGTTCCTGGCTTTGCTGTTTCAAACCAACCCAATTTTTAGCCCGAGCATCCCTGCAACATATGTGAGCAACTTAGAAATTTGAACGTGAGTGCTTTTTCCTCACTAAGGACAGAGACCTAACTCCTCCATCAATACCAATCACGGATTCTGAGATGAATTTCCCAAGACGCTGTTCCCAGGGTTGGTGTGAAGCAGGTAAGCAATCATGCATTCAGGGTGCCCCAGAGACTGTTCATTTCCTCCCCTTTCTACAGAGCTCACAGGACACTGGGTGTATTCTTTTATTTCTGGCAGTTTGCTCACAGGGATTAGCAAAGTGTGATGCCGAGGATATTGCTCTCATATGATCGATTCAGCACCCTAAAAGATGGATGTCTGCTGTGCAACCCAGAGGAGCTGTGGAGTGCACTATGGGAGTAGCTAACACAGGTAAACACCAAGGCCTGCTATGCTCCAATCTGTTATCTATGTGAGTCTGGGAACCAGCACCCATCTCTGCCTTTACCCTTGATCCTCTGGACTCTGCTCTCCCCATCTTGGACCTGGGGAAGGGACTCTACTCTGCTGACTCCTTAGGATGTCTGCTGCTCACCTGCTGCTATCTAGTTCCCCAGTCCTACATATCCCTGCAATGACAGCAAACCTGTACCCATAAGCAGCTTTTGCTGTAGAACAGCAGTGATTCCTGAGCCCAATTACTGCTCCGTGTGATTTTCTTATGTTATCTTCTGTGAGGGACTCTCCAGGATTGAAATGCATTAATGAAATCTTGTGGCTCCTTCTTGTTTAGTTACATGCTCAATGCTTTAGGTCACTGATTCTCAACCTTCCTAATGCTATATCCCTTTAATATAATTGCCCATGCTGTGGTGACCCCAACCATTTTCATGTTACTAACTAATTGTAATTTTGCTATTGTTATGAGTCATAATATAATATCTTTGTTTTCCAATGGTCTACAGTGAAGGTCTGTAGACCCCAAAGCTTAAAGGGGCTGTGATTGTGGAGTTTCTACACCATTTTCCCATGGGACTCTGCTCATCATAGTTATTAGATGGGAAACCTACCTGCACACAGATTTTCCTGAGGGATTTCTTGTTCAGCATGCACACGTCCACACACAGGGGCATTCACAGACACAACATTCACCTGCAGAACATCTGTAGCCAAAGCCCTCCCATCCCATTAGCCCATCCCCTAGAGAGAGGCTAATCTGCAGAATGTAAGAATAGTTCTAGAAATATGGAAAGTAAAAAAGGAAAGTGGTCCAAAACATTTCATAAAGCTAGTTACTGCCGGGAAAGGAAACACAAATAAATTCTAAGTCTGTTTTATTGATGACACAAGTTTAAAAAAAAAAACAACTTGGATCACTGATTAACTAAAACTCAAGACAATATTAAGTTTACCTTGGAGAGTGTTGAGATAATTCCAGTGAGCAATTTTAGAAGCAATTTATCAGCTCTAATTAGAAACATAATTGTGGGATCAGGATCTATACTTGGTGCCTGGGCTGGCTTTTCGGGGCTCATTATCTATGATGGGACACCTTGCACAGCCTTGGTACAGAGGGGTGGGGCTTGGTCCTGCCTCAACTGAATGTACCAGGCTCTGATGAATCCCCATGGGAGCCTTAACTTTTTGGAATTGGGGATAGGGAGGTAGGTCGGGGGGAATGCTGGGGGAAGCGTGAGGAGAGATGGGACGGGGATCTGTGGTTGGAATGTAAAATGAATAAAAAATTTCTTAAAGAAAAAAAGAAGAAACATAATTGACAAAGAATGAATTCTTTGATGAGCTTTTATCTGCATATGACATCATGTCACATACAGAAAGAATAATAAATGGGGAAGCTTTTCTAGATTTGAGTCATCTTCCACAAACCCGTGGTCAGCATTGTTAGGGACACCTGACATTCCATGAACCAGCTGTGCCCAGGTTGGCTCTCCCATGAGGCCTTTGTGACTCATAGGATAGGATACACTGACCCCTGCACTGCCCACTTAGTCACAGCTCACTATGTCCTTTCTCTGCTCAGCACTCCATGGCCTGAGCTTTCAAGCCATCAAGTGATAATCATGTCTTTGGCAGGAAAGTCAGAGGCTGCCTCGAAGCTCATATGAACCACAGCTGCTCGCTCGCTCTCTCTCTCTCTCTCTCTCTCTCTCTCTCTCTCTCTCTCTCTCTCTCTCTTTCTCTCTCTCTCTGTCTCTGTCTCTCTCTGTCTCTCTCTGTCTCTCTCTCTCTCTCTCTTTCTCTCCCTCTCTCTCCCTCCTCTCTCTCTATCTCCTCTCTCCCTCTCTTTTTTGTGTGTATACGGTGTGTTATGCAGAAATAATGAAGAGTGAGCCCCTCTCTGAACCAGGAAAGGAGTGGACAGGTCAGGGATCCTCCCCTTCAGTCTTTCAAACAGCCACATCACTTTGGAGTGTTCTTGCTTAACCCCTCTGGTATGCTGTATCCCAGCAACAGGCCCTGGAGCATTCTTGCTGTATTCAGGCCGTAGGTCCTGTTGCTGGTCACAAGTTTCCTCCTTCAGGGACTCAGTAAGGACTCTTCCTGTTGTGTGTAAGAGACACATGGTCGATAAAGACAAGGGTTGATATAGAGGGAGGCCAGGACTGGGAGCTGGGTGGGCAGATATCTAGAAGGATAGTATCCTGAGGATGGAGGGTGGGATGGCTCTTATGAACTCCAGGGAAGGGTAGCTCTGATAGAGATGGTAGAGGTATGGACAGGAGATGGTCTAGAGATAAGCTGGGTCAATTTTCCAGTGGAAAGGTGTCAAGGTTGGGGAGAAAGATGTACCAATTATGAGCATTGTCAGGCAGTGGTGGCACATGCCCTTAATCCTAGCATTCGAGAAGCAGAGAGAGGCAGATACCTGTGAGTTTGAGGCCATCCTGATCTACAGAGCAAGATACAGGACAGGCACCAAAACTACATAGAGAAACCCTGTCTCAAAAAACCAAAAAAAAAAAAAATTATGAGCCCCAAGAGTGAGTATGACTCACTGCTCATCAGTACAGAAGTAAGGCAGGCTGCAGGACAGTGGTGGGGATTTCTCATGTAAATCAGTCTGGCCAACCAGGGTCCAGTGTACAGAAGGAAACCTGGGCCCTTGTAAAATCTCCAGGACCCTAAATGTGCCTTTGTGAGGCTCAAACACCAGTAAAAATGGTTCTGCTGTGTAGAGAGTTGACCACATAAACTCCCCTGGTGCTCTCTGAGAGAGGCCTGTTCTTCCTGGATGCAAGCTTAGGCTGGCATAACCAGCTCTCAGATAGTCCCCTGGTGGGGTGGTAAGAACATTCAACTTCTTCAGTGACACCCATGGAGAATGAAGAACACCTACCAGTAGAAATCGGTTATAATGACTTAGTGTGTGTTGATTTGGCTGTGATACTCACTGCAGAATTATGTCTAAACAAAAAGCTGGGAAGGGCATTGATATCCTTCATTGGAGAATTTACTCCATAGGCAAAAGTCTGACCTGAGGATAGGCAATTTAATAGACCATGAATATCATGCTTCCTCAAGTGCAGTCAGGTTGATCTTTCCAAAATGTCAACATGACTTTGCTGTTTCTCTGCTCAGACACTGCCCATAGCTGCCCACTGCCCTTCTGACTTTGCCAGAGCCCAACATTGCCCTTCTCCGACCTCATGTTCCATTTGAAGTTGTCACCAAACAGTGTTTCTTGGTCCACCTGTGTTCCTTCTGGTTTTATTTCTGACATGTCCTACTTTCTAATTTAACCCTGAGGCCTGTCCTGTGCACACTTCCTGGTCTTCCTGCCTGTGTGAATGGTTCTATACTGCCACTAGTACCTCCTATTACTGAGTTTGGATCCCCGAGGGCCTCTGGGGATTGGTCTGTCTAGTGTTGGATGTGTTCTTGTGGGCAGAGGACTTATGCTGGGAACAAGGAAGCAATTAGGCAGGTAGCCTGCTCCCATGTAAGAGGGAATGCAGCCCACCAATGTACCTGGGCCAACTCCAGTGTTCCTGGGCCTCTACACAAGGCTGAGAGTGTGGGCATTTTACTGGCTACCAGATAACAGTGGTATGCCCAAGGTCTCTTCATGAGGCTATGAGACATTCTTGAAACATCTGTCCCTGTAACAAAACAGGAACAAGATATTCAAAAAGTATGAGGTGTTAGGACCTCCCTCTCTTAAAAGTTAGCTCATTTAGAGCCACTATAATGTCATATGACCAAGGAACAACAGACTGCTGGCATTAGACATATAGACAAATTTATAAGGCTATAAATGTGAATATAGATTGTATTATGTCAGAATTTGAATAATAACTGCAGGATCTTTGGCCTGAAGACTTTTCCTGGATACTCTGATCACTAAGATTTAATAATACACTGCTTGAGACATGGCAAAATGCCCAGGGTGGATGAAGATTTTGTTTTGGTCTAGTGTCCTTGAAGCAACCAAAGCAACCAGCCTGAATACATGCTGTCATATGCCTCTAGATTCTCAAAAATTGGGTTATGCTGTTAGTGAGTAAGAATGACAACTCTCTTTATTAATGATGTAAAAACTTGAGGGAAAATGACTGGAAATAATAACTCTTTTCTGTCATAGTTTATTAGTGATGACTAAAAGATGAGCAAAAGGAAGTGAAACACATGTCCAAAACCAAAAATGAAATGATCTATGTTTTGGAATATCATGAATGTATCCCTGATAACTAAATTCTGTATAAATAAAGACACACTCTGGCTTCTAGTCAGTCAGGCTGCAAGATTCTCCTGACCACCATGGCCTGGCTCACTTCCTTCCTGGTTGACTCCTTACACCCCATCTAAGTGATAGCAATGATTTTTGTGATCAAGATGCATTTTTTAAAGTTGAACAGTTCCTTGGATCTCCTGGTTTTTCTCTTTCTCTTCTCTTAAAATTCTGTTAGAAATTTTACTTTTAATATTTAAATTTTTTTGAAAATATATAGAAAATTTCTGCATTCTTTGGTTTTCTCTGTGTACATGCATCCTGTTGCTATTGGAACATGAACCAATCCAGGAAGTAATTCACCCAGGCACTGAGAGAACACAGCACAAATTCTTTAGCCATCAAACGAAGACCCTTGCTAGTGCTTTAGGGGAACCGGCCCAAAGAGAAACCATTCATTGTTTATAAAAAGGAGAGCTATAACAGTGTACTCTTACATATAACTTCATCTATAGCAGGATCTAGTATCCCACCTCAAGATACATTTTCTGGGAGTGCCTGGGCTCAGCCTAGATCCCACTCCTGGGCAACAGCCATTCCGAGGAAGACCTGCCCAACTTGGCCCCAGGTTCTGGCCATCGGGCAGGATCCCCTCCACCCCCACCAGGAAGGCTCCCCTTCTCCAAGACCCCGGGCAGATCCTGCAATCTCCACGCCCTGCCCCCACACCCATCCGCCAGAGACCCCAGCCACTTCCTGAGACTTAAAGACCTGCCCCCATCCTGCATCCTGCCCTGGACCTCCCATCTGGACAAGAGCTCCCATCCTGCCCCGGAGCTCCCATCTGGACAAGAGAGAGAGGCTTCCTGAATCTGTCATCTCTGTCTGGACCAAGTGCACTGATAAGACCAAGAATGAATCCACAAGGAGATGGGCAGACGTCAAGGCAGAAGTATATACAACAAAATGAAGAGCAATACAGCATCTCCAGAACTTAGTTAGCCGTCCTCCAACATCTACACCTGAACATCAAAACATGGAAGAAGCAGAAGAAACCAGCCTTATGAATAGCATCATGAAGAAGGTAGAGGCTTATATAGAAGGAATCACAAATGAAATTGAGGAAAAGACAAACAAAAAATGGGAAGAACGCTATAAAAAACTAGAGGAAAGGACAAATAAAGCAGAAGAAAACAATAAAGCCCTGAAAGAAAATCATGAAAAAGCAGTGAAACAGATGAAGGAAACAGTCCAAGACCTGAAAAGGGAAATAGAAAAATGAAGAAGACACAAACAGAGGGAATGCTGGAAATAGAAAATCTGAGTAAACGAACGGGAACTTCAGATGCAAGTATAACCAACAGAATGCAAGAGATGGAAGAGAGGATCTCTGGCGTTGAAGAGATGGTAGAAGAAATAGATTGATCAGTCAAAGAAAACACTAAAGCCAACAAAGTCATGACCCAAAATGTCCATGAAATTTGGGACAC
Organism: Peromyscus melanophrys; assembly: GCA_902168415.1. Taxonomy (NCBI): domain Eukaryota; kingdom Metazoa; phylum Chordata; class Mammalia; order Rodentia; family Cricetidae; genus Peromyscus; species Peromyscus melanophrys. Next base: position 21,207 of record CABHPR010106591.1, read on the forward strand.
CATGAAAAGACCAAACCTACAAATAATAGGGATAGAGGAAGGAGAAGAAGAATACCAACTTAAAGGCACAGAAAATATATTCAACAAGATCATAGAAGAAAACTTTCCCAACTTAAAGAAGGAAATGCCAATGAAGATACAAGAAGCCTATAGAACACCAAACAGACTAGACCCCCAAAAAAGTCCCTCGCCACATAATAATTAAACAACTAAACGTGCAGAATAAAGAAAGAATATTAAGAGCAGCAAAGGAAAAAGGCCAAGTGACTTATAAAGGCAAACCCATCAGAATAACACATGATTTCTCAATGGAGACTTTGAAAGCCAGAAGGACCTGGACAGATGTAATGCAGAAACTAAGAGACCATGGATGCCAGCCTAGAGTAATATACCCAACAAAACTTTCAATCATCATAGATGGAGTGAACAAGACATTCTTGCCGGGCGGTGGTGGCGCACGCCTTTAATCCCAGCACTCGGGAGGCAGAGCCAGGCAGATCTCTGTGAGTTCAAGGCCAGCCTGGTCTACTAAGTGAGTTCCAGGAGAGGCGCAAAGCTACACAGAGAAACCTTGTCTCGAAAAACCAAAAAAAAAAAAAAAAGACATTCCAAGACAAAGCCAGATTGAAACAATACTTATCCACAAACCCAGCCCTACAGAAAGCACTAGAAGGAAAATTCCAACCTAAGGAAGTCAGATATAACCTCAAAAACACAGGCAATAGATAATGCCACAGCAGTAAACCCCAAAGAAGAGAAGTACACACACACTACCACCAAAAAAAAAAAAAAAAAAAAACCAGGAATGAACAATCACTGGTCATCAATATCCCTTAATATCAATGGACTTAATTCACCTATGAAAAGACACAGGCTTATAGAATGGATAAGAAAGCAGGACCCATCTTTCTGCTGCATACAAGAAACACACCTCAAATTAAAAAACAGATACTATCTAAGAATAAAAGGCTGGGAAAAGACTTTCCAATCAAATGGTCTTAAGAAAGAAGTGGGTGTAGCCATCCTAATATCCAGCAAAATAGACTTCAAACTAAAATCAATCAAAAGAGATCAAGAAGGGCATTACATACTCATCACAGGAAAGATCCACCAAGATGAAGTTTCAATTCTGAACATTTATGCCCGAAACACAAGGGCACCCACATATGTAAAAGTAACATTACTAAAGCTTAAACCACATATAAAACCCCACACATTAATAGTGGGAGACTTCAAAACCCCACTTTCACCACTGGACAGAACTCCCAAATTGAAACTAACTTTCCTAAGAAAAAAGAATATGGCTTCTTCTCAGCACCCCATGGAACCTTCTCTAAAATCAACCACATACTTGGCCACAAAGCAAATGTCAACAGATACAAAACAATTGGAATAACCTCCTGCATTTTATCAGACCACCATGGCTTAAAGTTAGATTTCAACCACAACAAAAACTACAGAAAGCCTACAATCTCATGGAAACTGAATAATACTCAACTGAATCACCAATGGGTTAAGGAAGAAATAAAGAAAGAAATTAAAGACTTCCTAGAGATCAACGAAAATGAAGACACCACATACCCAAACCTATGGGACACTATGAAAGCAGTGCTAAGAGGGAAATTCATAGCACTAAATGCCCCCATAAAGAAGTTGGAGAAATCTCACACTAGTGACTTAACTGCACACCTGAAAGCTCTAGACCAAGAAGAAGCAAAGTCTCCCAGGAAGAATAGACACCAGGAAATTATCAAAGAGAGAGCTGAAATCAATAAAATAGAAACAAAGAGAACAATACAAAAAATTAATGAAACAAAGAGTTGGTTCTTTGAGAAAATCAACAAGATAAACAAGCCCTTATTCAAACTAACCAAAAGACTGAGAGAGAGCTGAATGATCAGAGAAACAGAACAAGCCACAGTCACTTCACTAATTCCTCAGGTGATCCTGTTTTCTAAGACTGGAAGCCTCTGAGTTCTCATCTAAATGAATCTGAGCTGAACTGCTGACAAAAGCCTAAAAGCTTAACCAGGCTTTAGTTCCTGGTCCTCACACCTTATACACCTTTCTGCTTCCTGCCATCAATTCCTGGGATTAAAGGTGTGTGTCACTATGGCTAGCTGTTGCCAGTGAGACTTTGAACTCTCAGAGATCCAAATGGATCTCTGCCTCCAGAATGCTAGGATTAAAGTGTGTGTGCCACCATTTTCTGGCCTCTATGTCTATCTAGTGGCTGTTCTGTTCTATGACCCCAGATAAGTTTATTGAAGTGCACAATATATTGGGGAACACAATATCACCACAAAAATTCATGAGAGATCACCACACTCATGACAGATTTTACTGCCTGTAACTACTCAGTAAGGAGTAGAGCCTGCTTGGCCACATTCATCATGGCATATTCAACTACCAGTAGCTCTCCAGGAATGGATACGGCTTGTGCTGGCTAGAGGTTTCTCAGTGTGGAACAAGCTAAAGTCATCTGAGAGAAAAGAACCTCAATTCAGAAAACATCTCTGTAAGACTGACCTGTAGCCAACTCACAGAAAATTTTCCCGATTGATCGTTAATCTGGGAGGGATTGGCTCATTTGGGGAGCTATCCCCTATGGCATGTGTACCTGGGAGAAATGAGAAACAAACTGAGCATGCTATTGGCAGCTAGCCTGCCAACACTGTTCCTCCATGGTCTCTGCTTCCGTTTGTGCCTTCAGGTTCCTGCCTTGAGTGCCTGAACTGACTTCCACAGATGATGGACTGCAAGCCAGGAGATTAAATCAATTTTTCCCCTAAATTGATTTTGGTCATGATGTTTATCCAAGGAATCCTAAGACAGGGCCTAAGGTCACTTCTACCATGGAAGATTCCTAGGCCAGTAGCTCCTTAGTCAGGGATGGAACTTGGAGAACATTTCCCATGGCAGATTCTGCTAGCAACATCTCCTCAGTAAGGGATATGGCACCACTCCCATGGCATCTCTAACTAGCACTAACTCCTCAGTAAGGTATGAGGCCTGAAAAGCACCTCTCCCAAGGTTGCTTCAACTGTCAGTAACTCTTTAGCAAAGGGTAGAGTCCCAAGAGAACCTCCACATGACAGAATCAACTGCCAATAGCTTACAATTAAGGGACAGAACCTGGAAATCCCTTAAGCATAGAAGATTGTACTGCCTTCAGCTCCTTAGTAAGGGAAAATTTGTGGTAGATCACATACTCATGACAGCTCATATGGCCAGCAACTCCTCAGTATGGGATAGGGCCTGGTAGATCATTTCCTTCATGGCAGCTTCACCTACCAGTATTTCCTCAGTGTGGGATATTATCTGCAGAGCATTGTCCATAGCAGATTCTACTAACAACATCTCCACATAAGGGATGGGCAGCTTCAACTGCCAGTGTCTCCTAAGTAAGGGATAGGGAGGGCTTGAAGAGCAGCTCCTCACTGCAGCTTCATGAGTTCCTCAGTAAAGGTTAGACCCAGGTGGAGCACCACCTCACATCACAACTTCAACTGCCAATCAATTTCCAGTAATTGATGGGCACAGGAGAGCTCTCCCTCATAGCAGCTTCAACTGCCAACATCTAAATTAGGGATATGGCCTGTGGAACACCACACACATACCAGCCTCAACTGCCACTAACCCCTCAGTAAGAGATAGACCTGCAGATCACTTCCCCCACAGCAACATCAACTCTCATGAGGTTTCCAGTAAGGGCCAGGGCATGGTAGGGCTCCCACCCCAAGTCACCTTCCATTGTCAATAGGTTAACAGGGAAAGGGCCTGAGGACCACTTCTAAAATCGGTGCTAGAAGATTCTGCTGAAGGTGATTTAAGATTTAAGACAGGATAATTGTAATGAAAATGACATTTGAAAAAATTAAGAATAGTAACAAACAGGATTGACTGGGGCAGAGGGAAATACACTAGACAAGTCTACTATCCAAACTTGCTAGAAGAAAATACGGCAATGAGGTCATGACTGAAGGGTGTGACTGGAGAAATGAGGGTCTGGAGACACCACAAGCAGGATCATATCTCACTGAAGTACAAAGAGATAGATGCAGTGAATTATTATTCTAGACGTTTGCTTCTAACACTTGTCCAAAACTCTGAAATGGATAAGGTGGCCTCATTCAGATGTTGTCTGCTCCCCTCTGATTCCCCTGGCTGCTCTGAATTATTTCAGTTTTATCTTTTACGACCTCCTGAAGATTTCTGTGAGAGAGAATGCATTAAGAAGTCACTTCTTCATTGCTAATTTCACTGGGTCAACATGTATCACGCAGTCTTCCTGACGCTGGCATTTCCAGCACACAGTGTGCAAATACACCAATCAGTCACTATAAGCCAGACGGCATTATGTCTGACTTAGGGGCAAAATCTCATTGTCCTAGGCATTCAGGAGCTAATGTCTCAATAATGGCATCTGTATTCAAGGCAGCTACATAGCGATGAAGAAGATTTGAAGGGCATTAAGTCCACAGTCAATTTTAGCTGTGGGATGTCATATATTTTATTATTTTTTCATTCCATCTGTTGGTTATGCTTGCATCTGTAGTTCCTGTTCATTTACTCAGATTTTCCACTTCCAGCATTCCCTCAGTTTGTGTCTTCTTTATTGTCTCAATTTCAGTTTTCATGTCTTGAATTGTTTCCCTCAATTGTTTAATTGCTTTCTCTTGGCTTTCTTTCAGATACTTACTGATTTCTTCCATTTTTTTGTTTGACTTTTCCTTTAATCCTTTAAGGGAAATTTTCTTTAAAGATCTCTATCATCTTCTTACGGTCATATAAGGTGGATTTCTTCTGTGTTGGGATGTTCAGGTCTTGCTGATGTAGGTTCTGATGGAACCATTGGTTTTTATGTTGTTGACTGTATTTCTGCACTGGCTTCTACCTATCTCTTTCTCCACTTGTAATTCATCCTGGGATTCTTTCTTGTGCTTTGTTGAGTCACGTTGTGATTTCAACATTTTTTATTTTGTTGTTTTTGTTTAAAGTCACAGTTTATTTGTTGTCTTCTCTTTCATGTTGCTAACATTTTCGTTAATATTATTGGTCTTTTCATCTATGCTGATTAATTTTTACTCTCTATGGCTGGCTTTCCTCAACAATTCATGGATCTTCTTTCAGGCCATTTTCCATTTTTATCAGAACATTTTTGAAAAGTATATCTGGAATTTCATCCACTTCAGTATGTATGGGTTCAGCAGTAGAGGAGTTAATATTGTTTGAGAGAGTCATGTTAACTTGTATTCTCATGTTTCTTGTGTTTCCATGTTGTGATTTATTCACCTGTTGACTTGAATTTCTCTCTTTATTATTTTGTGTTCAATTAGAGGGAAATATTTTTCTAGCACAGTCTAATCTTGAAGGTTCGATATCCAGTACTATCCAGTGAGGAGAAAACAAACTGCTCTAATAAGAATATTAAACCATATACAATATGGAAATACATTTAAAATTGATTGAAACTGAGTTTCACTTGACAGGACCTAAAATTATCCTGGAGATGGGCCTCTGTGTATACCTGTGTAACAGGTGATTTTGATTTCATTAGTTGATGTAGAGAGAGACATTTTTTGAAGCTCAAGGAAAGTTTTATTATAGCTTAAAGAAAAAAACTTGGCACGCCTTTCATCCCAGCACTCGGGAGGCAGAGGCAGGCAGATCTCTGTGAGTTCGAGGCCAGCCTGGGCTACCAAGTCAGCTCCAGGAAAGGCGCAAAGCTACACAGAGAAACTCTGTCTCGAAAAACCAAAAAAAAAAAAAAAAAAAAAAAAAGAAAAAAGAAAAAAACTTGGATTTTCAAGTTGTGAATACCAACATCTGCCTAAAGGAAGATAATAGAGGTGGGGAAGAAAACAGCCATGTTCTTTGATTTACTGTCATGAAGGTCCACTGTGGGGCAGCAGGCAGCCCTATGGTGGAGAGTTTACAGAGAAGCTTCAGAGAAAGATTGTAATCCCAACATATCAGAAAAAGCACACTTTGATTTTTGGCCAGCATCTGAAAGAAGACAGAATAAAGGAAAATGAAAAGTTGCAAAGTTAAGACTCAGAAAGTTGAGCAGACCCAGCGAAAGCTCATGGCTTCTAGGGTTATAGGAGTTGTGTGGAAATTGTGGTTAGGAACAATTCAGTATTCTTTAAAAGAAGAGTTATTAGTCTCCTATCTCTGTAGTGTTGCTCAAGGAGAAACTGTGATTAGGATGGATTATATGAGAGAAGAATTTATTTTCAATAAAAATTTTAAAAAGAAAATGGATTGCACCTGAAGAAAAAGCTACCCTTATTCTCCACATCCATCGAGCATACCCATAAACAAACACACCAACAATGTACATCCATGCACATGAACATGCACCAACATATAAAAATGACATTTCACATCCAATAGTGTATTCAGTTTTCCAAGTTCAGTTTACCTTAGATGCCTCCCAACTTTCCATCATTTTCTTTGTAGTATATTGGTATCAGCTTCTCTAACGTACAATTTGCCTGAGTGATTTTCTGGCTTCTTTGGCCAGAAGAATTCATGGAGAGTTCAGAGACTGAACAGAGGAGACAAGCTTCCTCAGCAAAGGCCTCCCAGGATTTTCTGAGTATCCTTTCTTCCACACTTCCCCAATTTCCATGATGGACACTCTTCTGGAAGGAGTTTTGCTGCTGGGCCCTCTTCTTACCCTGAAGCTTCAACCCAGATTTACAAGATCAGATTTCTATTCATCAACAGCAAAGAAGCAAGGACAGACAAGGAAACTTTGGGAACAATAGGATACAGGAGGAAAAGAGAACAAGATTCCCCAAAATCATATCCCAGGCCACCTCAAGAACTGCAAAAGTCACAGCGAGGGGCAGAGGACACTGGCAATCCAGGTGACTCAGGCAGCGTTATCTGCTGCCCAGAAAGCCCAATGGCACATGACACACACAAGGCAAAAGGAAGCTTAGTCGATGACCATGACCCCTAACTGAAGCTGTAGGAGCGAGGACCTGTAAATCAGTATCCCAGTACCCTCTATCACCTTCAGGCTGTTTCTTCTTATAAAATAGGGGCTCACTGTACTGGGGTACAGCACTAGTGTACAAAGCTCCTGTCCCACCTATGATGACGGGGTAGCCACAGCATATTTGCTGCAGTTCTAGCTCAGCTATCTCAAGCCCTCTGCCTTGTCTTCTATTTCTGTCTGAAGCCCTGGAACATAGGGGGAACTCTTCTAGAAGCGAGATGAGAAAGGACGAGAACACATAAGACCCTTTCCACCTTATTCCTGGCCCTCGTTGCTCTTTTTCTTCTCCCCGGAGGAGATGTTAAAGGACACTGAGAGAAGAGGTACAGATGGAAAGGATGGGGCCGCATCGTCCCATTGCGCACCCTCAGAACAGCAGCGGAGGACAAGAAAGCTAGGCTTCCAAGTTCAGCAACACTAGCAGCTTCTCTTCCTGCTCAGGCTTCCCATCCATAGGACCAGAGTCACAAGAAGTGAGAAAAGGCACTGGACACTCAGGACCCACCCCAGCCTTGGAAGAGTATCTCCATTTAGTGCACCATTTAGTCCACTGGTCTGTGGACTCTCACCCTGGCCAGCTTCAATGGGGGCTGGGGAAGGAGTAACAGAGAGAGGCACCTGTTCTCTGATGGTGGACTCCAAGCCTGTGGAGGTCACTGTTTGCAGTGTGGCTCAGGTAATGTGCCCTATGACCGGGGAGGAAGAGCTATAACTACAACAAGGAACCTCCTAAGGCTTGCTGTGTGTGCTCCAAGCAGCTCCTTTTTTTTTTTTTTTTT
>CABHPR010106592.1:5415-43752 GCA_902168415.1 Peromyscus melanophrys
ACACACACACACACACACACACACACACACACACACACACACACAGAGAGAGAGAGAGAGAGAGAGAGAGAGAGAGAGAGAGAGAGAGAGAGAGAGAGAGAGAGAGAGAGAGAACAATATGACCCTTCTGGCACTTAAATTCCTGTACCTCTCACACTTGCTTTCCTGGGAAAATGAGAAACTTGGGAATACCACTGCAGCCTCTGAACACTGATGTTGGCAAAGAAATGAGCTCATGTTGACCCATTGAATGGCAATATATTAATGAGCTCAGGTCCTTGTTAGGAGCACACTGGAAACTCACATACAACTTACTACAATGATGGACACATTGTCTGGGTTCAGATTACTAGTGGAGATTGATCATAATTTAGTGCAAGTAGGTTCCTTCAGCTTTCCATAACAATTGACTCCCTAGAGCAGCAACAAGTCATTTTCCTTTGCTTAAACGTTTCCCTTAGTGAAAGATGAAAGCACAGATCATATCCATTGCACAAGGGTAAGATGGAGTCACAGCACCCTGTTAGAGTTTCGCATTTCAGAATGATTGTTGGTCTTCCTTGACGGCTAAGCACTCCTAAGTGTCTTACACGGTGATCAGGCCTGAACCCCGCCCCCCCATCTTCAATGCAGCCTCAACCCTTGACTCACTTGACTCCCACTGTTAGAGAGACTTCACTCTCCTTCTATGGGGCTCCCTGATGTGTAGAAAGCTGTCACTAATTTACCCATCACTGGCACCTTTGCAAATATGTCTTCTTCAGTCTCAGGAAGGAACCAGTTAGAGACACCAGTCACTCTCTGGCCTGGGACTAAGTGGATGTGATGTGTTCCCAGTGGTTAATAATCATGGCATGTGTGTTAGAAGGAAGGAGCAATTTTTGTCACTATCTAGAGGTTTTGAAGAAAGGGCTTGGCTCCACACGAACTGTAGTCATGTGCTCAGTGTGTTTCCATGGCTTTACAAGCCCTGGGAAAGCATCAGCCTGTATCTTTACAAAAGCATCTTTAAGACCAAGAAGATGACTAGTTGTTATAAGAAGCCAAGTGCTGCCTGCCGTGGATATCGCTCTGTATAAATAAAATGCTGATTGGCCAGTAGCCAGGCAGGAAGTATGGGCGGGACAAGCAGAGAAGAGAATTCTGGGAACAGGAAGGCTGGGTCAGAGAGATGCTGCCAGCCACCATGATGAGAAATGAGCCACATGGCAACTTATAGATTATAGAAATGGGTTAATTTAAGATGTAAGAACTAGATAGCTAGAAGCCTGAGCCATTAGGCCAAACAGTTTAAATAATATAAGAGTCTGTGTGTTTATTTTATAAATGGGCTGTTGGACTGCCAGGGCTTGGCAGGACCCAGAGAGAAAACTCTAGCTACAGCTGCCTAAATGGACAGGTTGAAGAAATTAAGGACAGTCATGCAGAAGTTCTGAGAGAGAAGGAGCAACCACCTCTCCTACCTTGGGGATATTTGAGTCCCCCTCAGATCAGGGAAGGGGACGCTTGGGTCAGAGGAGGTTCTGATTGTGGAAGCATCTGGACTTGCTTTTGCCTCAACCTGCTTCAGAACAAGTCAGAGTGACTCAGCACTAAGTTCCTTTCCTCACAACACTTTATTTCCACTTCACACATCAGCACAAGTCAGATTTGTTAGGAAAGGACACTTTATAGCCACTCACTGAACATGTCCCATAATAAACAAACACTCAACTCTTGATGTGGTTTTCTTCATCTGTGCATAGGTTTTTTTTCCCTAAGCTGTGCCTTTTAGCAGGGAATTCATAGGGATATGGTCCATGTTACCTGTGAAATAGTCCAGATCATAGTCCTCTGATGACAGGCTCTGTCCACTCACTGGTCCCACATTCCCTGGGAGCATCCAGGTTTTTAGTCTATCATGGGCGGAGCATGTTGCCAAGGTGACCAGATCCTCATCCTGCATTTATTAAGTACAGCTCAGACCTCATGCATGATGAAGAAGGTGTCTGGAATAACATGGAAGAAGACACTGATCTAACCCAATGGCAAATATGAGGCTAGTCTGTGAAAGAGAGCCAGACTAGGAATCCAACACAGAGGCCTTTTATTGAAAAATATTGTTTTCCCACATAGTATATCCTGGTTATGGTTTCCTCTCCCTCACTTCCTCAGAGAACCTGTCTCCTTCACCTTCCATCTGGATCCACTTCCTTTCTCTATCTCATTAAAAAAGGATAGAATTCTAAGAGACAATATCAAAATATAACAAAATGAAATATGAGATTAAAAGAAAAAGATCACATCAAAGTTGGATGGACTAAGAAACAGAAGAAAAAGAGCCTCAAAGAAGGTGCAAGAATAACAGACTCACTCATTTGAATACTCAGGAATCCCACAAAAACAATAAACTTGGGGCTGGAGAGATGGCTCAGAGGTTAAGAGCACTGGCTGTTCTTCCAGAGGTCCTGAGTTCAATTCCCAGCAACCACGTGGTCGTTCACAACCATCTATAATGAGATCTGATGCCCTCTTCTGGTGTGCAGACAGAACACTGTATACATAACAAATAAATAAATCTTAAAGAAACAATAAACACGAAGCCATAATATACACACGGAATTAGATTTTTTCATTTTATTTTATTTGTGAGTGTTTTATCTACTTGTGCATATGTGCAGAAGACAGCACCATATCTCCTGGAACTGGACGTATGGATGCTTATGAATCAAGATTTATGGTCTGGGAATTGAAATCTGAGTCCTCTGTAAGGACAAAAAGTCCTCTGAACTCTCCAGCTTCCCTCCCAACACAAGCTTTTTTCTTTTCTTTTTCTTTTTGTAGTAAATCTTTTTTTTTTTTTCACTTGGAATGTCACATCTCTGTTCTTTCTCTCTCCATATGGTTAGAAAAAAGTTTACCTCTTAACAAGATGTGTGGCACATTGTCAAAAGGACTGTGATCCACCAAAGAGGGAAGGCAGGAAGGAGAGCACAGAGTCAAACAGCTAACCGTGTGATTGCAGTTCAGATGACAAAAGTCACCGTTCAGTGACCCTTCATCCTCACTGAAAGTCATGAGGACTATCATTTCTGCTTCAGTTTTAAGAGAGAAAACTTCCTTTTCCTTATATTGATAGCATTTGTTTTCCTTATATTTGGACCTTGATTTCCCAGACCCTTGTCCATGTCCACCGTTATTAGTGTGGATTGTCATAGTTAACAGTCAGTCTTTGGCTTCCATTTTTCTTTGTTTCTTCCTAAATAGACATGTTGCACCTCTCTCCATAGATTTTTTAGGTCCTTACCCTTTTGTCACTCAGTTCTTTGAAACGTTTTTTACTATGTCTAGCCATTGATAGTTATACAGTGTAATTTTAGCATCTCTTTACTAATGTCTAATGCCAACCACTTTTCCATACGATCCTTTAGCCTTTCTAGCAACATTATAGGTCCTTCTTCTTGTTGTTCATTAGGCCTTCTCAGTTTCTTGTCTGCACTTTGAGGAAGTCAATTCCCTAGCCATGAGGCTCTTTTGCATGAAGTGGTCTGTATCGTGTGCTAGCACAGTATGTGGGATTTTTTTCCCTCAAAGTCAGACAGTAGACTATCTGGAACAAAACCTTTTACACCTCTTTGGCTTCTTGGCCCTTCATATAGGGTAACTTATATTCTGATTGGGTACTTTACTGTAGAATGTTAAAAAACTGGAATGGGGAGGGAGGAAAGGAAACATGGCTGCAGAAGCGAAGGGGTGGGGTTGTAACTAAGGTCAAGGACCCTGACCAGCTTACATGGCTGTTTCCTGCTTTTCTCTTTGGCTATTAGGGATCCCTACCATGTGACCTGTTATCCCGACATTCTGATCCTTGTTGTCTTGTCTCCAATCACACAACCTGCCTTCCTGCTCCAATTCTTTGCCTCTGCTGTGTCTTCTGCCTATAGCTGCTGGTCTCCTAGATATCTCCGTGGACCTCTCCATCCAGGCTTCCCCTAGGAAGACACCTTTCAGTGTTCACCCTTGTAATTCACACTGGCCCTCTCTGGCTCACACACTCAATGCCCTCACTCCACTCTGTTTTTTCCAAACATTTTACACCACACACATACTGAATTTATTAGCATATTGTCTCAGCTGGGCTAAGGGGTTTGCCCTCTGCTCTAAATTTAACTACCTCTGGGAGCCTGGTCAAGAAGATGTCTCTTGTGACAAGTTGGTGGATGGGTGGAGGTATTGGGAGCATCAGGACTCATTTAGTCACATGATCTGAGATCCTAGGAGCATGTTAACAACCAGACAGATGCCAAGGAACCAGAATGGGAAGAGGAGGGAGGAGACATGTGGGTCCAAGAAAACCTGGATAGAATGAGACCATAGCACACAGGAGGCAGGTGTTTGCAGAAGGTAGGGGTCAGCTGTGGACATTCCTGAGGGTCTACATGGGGAGAACAAAAAAGGCCCTCTGGACTAAACAGGGGCCCTAGTTCTTAGCACTGATGATGGGGGCAGGGACCTCACTGTAGCTGGAAGTTTCACTGTGTCCTGCCCAGTCCCACAGCTGCTCAGACCCAAAGAAACACACAGAGGCTTATCTTATTTTTAAACTATAGCCATGGCAGGCTTCTTGCTAGCTAGCTCTTATATCTTAAATTAACCCATTTCTATAAATCTATACCCTGCCACGTGGCTTGTGATTTACTAGTATTCTTCTGGCTGTGGCTAGCAGCGTCTCCTCTGCTCTGCCCTTCTCCTTCCTCTCTCTCTGGCTGGAAGGTTCCGCCTAACTTTATTTTGCCTCACCATTGGCCAAACAGCTTTATTTATCAACCAATCAGAGCAACACATTCACAGCATACAAAAAGACATTCCACAGCACCTCACTCAACTCTCAAGCTCCACAATGTCCTCAGACTATATTTCTTTCAATGAAGCACAAGGTAAGGACAGAAAACAGGGAATGTGGTGAAGTCCTGGGTTTAATTCCTCAGAGTGCTGACCCCAGAACCTTTCCATTATCCCTATACACTGATACCTGCTGGGGTCTAGCCTCGGCTCGGGTACAGGTCCTGAGACAGGGAAGGGGCATCTGCACAAGGAAAACTTCCGATCACCAAGTGGACTGCTCTCATGTGGCCCCAAATAGCTCAGGCTGTCTTTATTTATACTTAAACAGAGCTTTTCTTACCAGGGTTACATGAACAGCTTTATTATTGGCTCCTATTTTTGGCTTTTAAGAAATACATCACGATTATCATGAAAGCCCCCATTGTTCCCCTTTATGGTTCCCCAAGTACACTTTCCTACCCCCTGCATGACCTTATTCTAGACATAGAGTTCATCATTTTTGCAGACTCAACTAAATATTGAGCCAGACACATCCTGCTCTGCTGTGGGACGTCCTGTATGCTGTGAATGTGTTGCTCTGATTGGTTAATAAATAAGATGCTCATTGGCCAGTAGCCAGGCAGGAAGGATAGTATAGGCAGGACAGAGAGAGAGGAGAATTCTGGGAAGTGGAAGTCTGAGGCAGCGAGACACTGCCAGCCACCAGGATGGGAAGCAGATGTTAAGATACCGGTAAGCCATGAGCCACGTGGCAACTTATAGATTAATAGAAATGGGCTAATTTAAGATATTAGAACAGATAGCAAGAAGCCTGCCATGGCCATACAGTTTATAAGTAATATAAGTCTCTGCGTGTTTACTTGCTGTGAGACGGGCGGGTGAGAGAGATTTGTCCTGACCGTGGGCCAGGCAGGACCAGGAAAACTCCAGCTACATAAGTACTCTCACAGCACTTACGTCAACTGGCAGCTACTGAGGTTACAATGTTAAAAAGTAACAGACATGGGTACAATGCTTTCTTTCATGCCTGCAAGATGTATTTTTGCACAGTTCTCTTTTCTACAAGAGGGTCCCATGTCTCAATCTCTGTAAAAGGCAGACTTTGATAAGGCTCTCTTTCCCCATCCCACTATACCGTACTTCTTCCACCAATATAAGCTCCTGTGTATGGTAAAGATGGATCTTTCCATCCCATATTTTACATTGCATTTTTCCCATTGAAATATAATAGATCTCATTGATTCTATATGATTGATGTCCAGGTAATTTACTCTCAACAGATGGCTCTGTGTATTCCTGAGGCTTTTTCCTTATTCTGTGTATGCATGCCCTACTCTCCCTTCCAGAACTGCAAGACATGGTAAGTGCTCCAAGTATTGTTTTCTCATATGTCCCTAACTGTCTCTATGGAATCAGAAAAGTTCCCAGGATTTGGAGTTATAGTTAGTAATTCCAGATAAGAGATTTGAGAAGCATTAGCCCCTTGCTGAATCTTAGGGGAAAATATTCAAGAAAGAACAGAATTTCCAGGGAAAAATCACAACTGTTGCATGTGTGACTGACAAAGTAAAACTAAAAACCACCCAAAGAATCACCAATATAATGAGAGAGAAAAGAGCCTGCAAGCTGCATGAATTTTGCAAATTGCTGTACTGTCCCATGGATCACTAGTCCTTGCCAAGTGAGAGTCCATTTCCACAGGTGCCTTACCCTGAGGAAACCCATTAGGTAGGTAGTCATATGCTGATCCCAGACTAGGCTGCATGGCTCCCAACATCTCCCCCCTTTTTATTTTTTAAAATAATAAGGCAGACATCATGGGTCACATCACATAAGGCAGAACTCAAACCTTCGATGATGACTGGAAAAAGAATAGCAAGGATCAACATAATCCTACTGTAATGGCCAGATTAACAATAAAAGACCTAAAATCCCTAGAAGAAACATAAGACTGGAAAGGAAAAAGACAGCAACCCCTTCTGGAGAAGATATTTGTATGTGAGCATGTGAGATAGTAGAAATCTGAAGATATAAATTATGAATATTAATATCTAAATCAGAACTATTTTAATTTTTTAACATGTACCTGAATCTGCTTCCAAGCAAAACCAGAGTCATTATTGTAAGGCAAAGGGGTAACACATATACGTTTATAAGGTGCATGAGAAGACACCATGAGTTTGACTTTCATATTCTGAATTTGAGTGCCTATATATAATATAGCCTCTTCTAAAACGTCAACCCAATCCACTAACCCTTTATGTTTTCTTGTGTAATAAGTGCCAGATAAACATTTTTGGATACATTAGTAGCATGATGTATGTACTTGCTGTATCAGAACAGTGGTAGATGCCACCACAGAAGCTACAATAGACATCAGGGCAGTAATACCCAAAATCAAAGCTGCAACAAATCACTTTGGATGAGAAGAGCTTGGGAAACAGTCTCCAAGGCATAAATACCAGGATCATCAAACCAAGGCAAAGATAAGTTTACAGGCAGCAAAACAAAAGGAGCTTGTCTAACAATCAGGAATTATGTGGAGGAAAAAAATTATGATCAATAGATTTAGCAATAACACAATACAGGAAATATCATAAGTAGAATTTGATTTTATAATATGTAAAGACCCCAAATCTCCACCTGTCAGTACAGCAAAAGGAGCAGCAAGGTAGACCCTAAGGCTACTCGTGATTGTGAAGGATTGCAGAGGCCTTTTAATATAATTAGTGGCTGCAAATGGATTGTATAAATGAGGTGAAAGTTTGACCAAAACCAGGTGAAAACCAATGAGGAACAGGTTGCCCTGCTACTAAAAATTGTTTGTCCCACTGAGGAAATCTTTGTTTATTGGTAGTCAGATATTGTGTATAATCATGAGCGGGACTAGAAACAGACCATTCATAAATTTTATTTTGGACATCCTTAGGGAAACAAACAATACTTTTATTAGAAAAAACATAACACAACTTGGATACCCTGTAACAGGACCAACAGACTCCCATGCATGATTATATTTGTCCTGGGGTAAGCAATCAGGAACCCCTTGGGGAAATCTCTCTTTAGTAGTAGCCAATTGAGTGGGGAGGGATTTATCAGCTCCTGAGACAAAAGAGGAAAAACCAAAGATTTTTATCCTTATTTTCTCTAGGAGAGTCAACCAGCAATGTTCTATAAGAGAGGGAAGCACATCCAGGCTCAGGAGTGATATCAGCTGAGAAGCAGATAGGCAAGGCATCTGTATGTCCTGTATAATTTAGGAGACCAGAAATGTTATAATAAACAAAGGCATCTCTGTCTCTCCCCATCAGCTTACAGTCATTAGCCGCCATTCTCACTTCCTCAAAATTCCGAGTTGCAAGGCAAAACGGAGGTGGCTCTGGGACATAAGTCCAGGATTCTTCCTGAGCAGCACGTATTGGTAATAAAGATAGCAGGACCTGCATGGAGAGCAGAGCAATCATAGCCAAAAAAAAAAAAAAAAAAAAAAAAAAAAAAAGAAAGGGAAAGGGACTTTCCCCCTTTTGACACACCAAAAGCTCCTCAGTCATATGTCCGGGGCTGGAAACGTACCCCCCCCCCCCCCCGCCCCGCCCCCGGCCCTTTTGTTGAATGGGTGACAAGGAGTGATGTAATAGTCTATGACTACTTTGTGCTGACATTGGGGCATCACTGGGGACCCCAAAAGCTGGAACACTGACCAAGTCCAGTACAAACAGGCTGCGTTATTTGCTGTCCAGGTTCTGTAAGCTAGGCTTACATCTGAGGCTAGGGACATGCAGGCAGCAGTTGGAGCAGCCTTTAGTCTTTGATTGGAAATCTGCTGGAACAGATGTATATTAAGGGCAGAAACAAAGTTAAGGACTTTTAGGGGGCAAATTTTTTTCTTAGGTATACATTTGAAACTTCCAGGTCCATGGTCCTGGCAGCTGGGGGAGGGGCGTCCCAAAATCAGGGTGAGGGGAAGAGGTCCCATAACCCCAGGAATAGGCAGGTGGGTAAATAGGTTATTGATTGGTAATACTTATCCAGAGTCCATTTTGACCTGTGATAGGTGGATCCAACTCAATTTCTTGAAGCTTATAAGAACCTCTTATTTATTGTTTTATTTTTTAGAAGCAAAAGTTCCAGATATGTTAGCATGTTAGCATTTTCATTGTTTGTAGTTTGTATACATTCACATTGTAGAAAAGGCAGTAGACTCATACCTTTGAACCATAGTAAATGTTTGTGAACCTAAAAATAATTTTGGTTATAAGCATTAACATTTTTTCTAGAAGACTGGGTGTATATAGATTAGACAAATGTTTTTAGTGCAACTGAACCTTTGAAGTTTTAATATAACAATAGCATAGTGAGGGAAAGAAATATGAAACATTTTTATGTCAGATATTCTAGGCCTGTAGGCTGAAGATAAATGCCCTAACATTAGAGAGGAACCTTGGATGACTGTCCAGATGGCCAGCTGTTTCTGTTATTTCTTAATTTTTGAAGTTGTTTGCTTTGCACTTCCTGTTTACTCAGATAATATTATATCCTTCTTAGGTCTCTGATAGAGTTGAAGACTAGATAGTTATAGTTTCCCTTGTTACCAAATTCAGAAAAGACACTCACAAAAGAGGTGATTTCATTTAGATTGCCTTTATATGTGTATGTATTTTAGGAAGCTTCTGTTAGGTTTCCATATTACTATTCAAATGGCACTAAATTTAGCTTTCTCTCACTGTATATTCTTCCTCATCCCTCTTTCCTCTCTCCCTTCCCTACTTGATCCTTCTGTTTCAGTCCCCCAGCATCCATCCATAACCATCTATTCTATTTCCCTTTCTAGGGAGATATATCTGTTGAGTCCAGTCCCTTATTCATGTTCAGGTCATGTTTAGACAGTCATATTGGTGAGACTTTATAGGTGTAGCTTCTGATATGACTAGGTGACACAGTCTCACAGAAAACTCCCTGATTCTCTAGTTCTTATCATCTTTCCACCCCCTCTGCCTTCAAGATAACCCTCATCCAAGAAGTGAAAGAACTCTAAGATGAAACATGTCAAACATTGAAGAAGGAAATGGAATAAAACATCAGAAGATGGAAAATTGGTGTATAAGTATGGATCAGCAGTCATGAGGGATCGTATATGGGAGCCTGGTGATGACCAGGTGTGGAGATACACTATGTAAGAATTCAATGATACTAGAGTTTTCACAATATGTGGATGGCAAGATGTTCTATGCCCCTGATTTTAGGGCTTCCCTCTGTAAAGACCAGGACACAGATTCCAAGTGATGTTGGGAGAAAATGAGGCAAGGCAGCTGATGATAGCTGCATGCTTAGTTTTCCATCTCAGCACCTCAGAAAATAATTTTGTTCTTTTCTTCACCTGCAAATGAAGATGTCATACTCCATAAGAGAGACTGAAGGAAATCCCACTGACATCAACCACACCATTCAGCATGATGTTGGGTTTTCATTTCTTAGTAATTTTATAGTGTAAATCCCACCAGCGCATACATCCTTCATCATAGAGATCAAGTCTGTCTATTCCAGTTTGGTTTGTGTGTGCGTGCATGCGTGTGTGCGTGTGTGCGTGCGTGCGTGTGTGTGTGTGTGTGTGTGTGTGTGTGTGTGTGTGTGTGTGTGTGTGTAGTACCCACAGAAGCTAGAAGAGGGAGCTGGATCTCCTGGAGCTGTAGTTACAGACAATGGTAAGTTGTCCAAATGAAGATGCTACAAACCAATCTTGGGTTCTTTGACATTCTTAAGCACTGAGCCATCTCTCCAGGTCCCATGTTACTTTTTTACAAGAATCTGATCCTCAACCCAAAAGGAAATTCTAATTATTTTGCAATCCTAACTGTGTTGATTCATAACATAATGATCTAACTGTGAAGAAAACAGGTTCTTTGGCATGACTGGGAAAGGAGACAGATAGGAATGCTTTCTCATGGTTATAACTCAGTACTAGTCCTCAAGTTGTAATAATTCTTTCATGAAACAAAGTTGAAACATACTCTGCTAGTAAAATATTTTTCTGGGACACCACCCATTGCAGCCTCAGTTGCAGGGCAGTAGGCAAGACTCCTGCTGGCAGGCCTGACCCCCCCCCCCCACATCAGACCTGTAATCTACCAGCCCCACTCAGTCCCCCAAACCCACCCATCCCCCAAGACTGCAGCTGCACCATGAGACACAGACACCACTAGCTCTGATTGGACCAAGAGCTCCAAATGGACCAAGAGCTCTCAGAGACACAAATACTGCCAGTGCTAATCGGACCAAGAGTGGCTCCCTGAGACACAGACATCATTTACACCAATTGGAGAAAGAGATGGGTGGACGCCAGTGCAGGAATACAGTCAACAACATGAAGAGCAATATGGCAGCACCAGAACCTAGTGGTTCTACATCAGCAAGACCTGCTCATCCCAAAGTAGAAGAAGCAGAAAAAAAATGACCTTAAAAATGACTTTATGAAGATGACAGAAGCCTTTAAAAAGGAAATGAAAAATTCCCTTAAAGAAATTGAGGAAAAGACAAACAAAAAAATTGGAAGAAATCAATAAATTCCTTAAAGAAAACCAAGAAAAAGCAATTAAACAGGTGAAGGAAGCAGTTCAAAACTTGAAAATTGAAATAGAGGCAATAAAGAAGACACAAACAAAGGGAATGCTGGAAATGGAAAATCTGAGTAAATGAACAGGAACTACAGATGCAAGCATAACCAACAGAATGCAAGAGATGGAAGAGAGAATCTCTGGCATTGAAGATATGATAGTGGAAATAGATTTGTCAGTCAAAGAAAACATTAAAGCCAATAAAGTCATAACACAAAACATCCATGATATCTGGGACACCGTGAAAAGACCTAATGTAAGAATAATGGGGATAGAAGAAGGAGAAGAATACCAGCTCAAAGGCACAGAAAATATATTCAACAAAATTGTAGAAGAAAATATTTCCAATCTAAAGAAGGAAATGCCTATGAAGATACAAGAAGCTTACAGAACACCAAATAGACTGGACCCCAAAAAGATCCTCTCATCACATAATAATCAAACCACTAAATATACAGAATAAAGAAAGAACATTAAGAGCTGCAAAGGAAAAAGGCCAAGTAACAAATAAAGGCAGACCTATTAAAATAATACTCAACTTTTCACTGGAGACCCTGAAAGTCAGAAGGTCTTGGACAGACATTTTGCAGACACTAAGAGACAATGGATGCCAGCCCAGCCTATTATACCCAGCAAAACTCTAAATTACCATAGATGGAGTAAACAAAATATTCCATGTCAAAACCAGATTTAAACAATACCTATCATATCTCTGCCCCAGTTGCCGGCCAGCAGGGAAAACTCCTGCAAGCAGGCTCCCCCACCAACCCCCCCCCACTGGATTCTGCAATCTACAAGACCCAAACCCTACCCCAATACCCATCCCCCTGTGACTCCAGTGGCTTCCTGAGACATGGAATCTGCCAGCTCTCATTGGACCATGAGGTGAGTGACTCTTCTCTGACCCAGAGAGTCCTGCCTCTAGGACCTAGGCCCTGGTAAATAACCAGTCCCCAGGAACCCCCATCCATCTCTGCCCCAGTTGCTGGCCAGGAGGGAAAACTCTGGCGGGCAAGCTCCCCCATCAAAACCCCCTATTGGACCCAGCAATCCACAAGACCCACGGCCTGCCCCAATATCCATCCCCCTGCAACACCAGTGGCTTCCTGAGACACAGAACCTGCCAGCTCTCATTGGACCAAGAGAGACTTCCTGAGACAGAATCTGCCAGCTCTGACTGGACCAAGAGCCCTGATAAGACCAAGAGTGATTCCCTGAGCCACAGAACCAGCCAGCTTGGATTGGACCAAGAGCAGCTCCCTGAGATACAGAATCTGCCAACTCCAATTAGACCAAGAGCTAAGATTGGACTCAGAGGGACCCCTGAGACACAGACAGAGCAAGCACAGACTGGACCAATAGCAGCTCATCCAGACACAGGCACCTCTTGCATTTATTGGAGGCAGAGATGGGTAGACACCAGTGCAAAAATACATACAACAACATAAACAGCAACATGGCATCACCAGAACCTAGCCCTTCTACAACAGCAAGACCTGAACATCACAATGTAGAAGAAGCAGAAGAAAGTAACCTTAAAAATAGTTTCATGAAGAAGCTAAGGCCTTTAAAGAAGAAATGAAAAATTTGCTTAAAGAAATTGAGGAAAAGACAAACAAAAAATTGTAAGAAATCAATAAAGAAATTGAGGAAAAGACAAATAAAAAATTGGAAGAAATCAATAAGCCCCTTAAAAAGAAAGCCAAAAAACCATGAAAAAGCAATTAAACATGTGAGGGAAACAGTTGAAGACCTGAATACTGAAATAGAAACAATGAAGAAGACACAAACAGAGGTAATTCTGGAAATAGAAAATGTGAGTAAATGAACAGGAAACACAGATGCAAACATAACCAACAGAATACAAGAGATGGAAGAGAGAATCTCTGGTGTAGAGGTTACAATAGAGGAAATAGATTTGTCAATCAAAGAAAACACCAAAGCCAAAAAAGTCATAATACAAAATGTTCAGGAAATCTGCAACACCATGAAAAGGCCAAACCTCAGAATCATAGAGATAGAAGAAGGAGAAGAATACCAACTCAAAGGCTCAGAAAATATATTCAACAAAATCGTAGAAGAAAACTTTCCCAACTTAAAGAAGGAAATACCTGTGAAGATACAAGAAGCCGATAGAACACCAAACAGACTAGACCCCCCAAAAAAGTATATTGTCACATAATAATTAAACCACTAAGCAGACAGAATAAAGAAAGAATATTAAGAGCAGCAAAGGAAAAAGGCCAAGTGACTTATAAAGGCAGACCCATCAGAATAACACCTAACTTCTCAGTGGAGACTCTGAAAGCCAGAAGGACCTGGACAGATGTAATGCAGACACTAAGAGACCATGGATGCCAGCCTAGACTAATATACCTAGCAAAACTTTCAATCACCATAGATGGAGTGAACAAGACATTCCAAGACAAAACCAGATTTAAACAATACCTATCCACAAATCCAGCCCTACAGAAAGCATTAGAAGGAAAATTCCAACCTAAAGAAGTCAGATACACCCACAAAAATACAAGAAATAGATAACCCCACAGCAGTAAATCCCAAAGAAGAGAAATACACACACACTACCACCAAAAGATAACAGGAATTAACAATCACTGGCCATTAATATCTCTTAATATCGATGGATTTAATTCACCTATAAAAAGACACAGGCTAACAGAATGGATATGAAATCAGGACCCATCCTTCTGCTGCATACAAGAAACACACCTCAACTTTAAAGACAGATACTACTTCAGAGTAAAAGATTGGGAAAAGACTTTCCAATCAAATGGTCTTAAGAAGCAAGCTTGTGTGGCTGTCCTAATATCTAACAAAATAGACTTCAAACTAAAGTCAATCAAAAGAGATCAAGACAGACATTACATATTTATCACCAGAAAAATCTACCAAGATATAGTCTCAATTCTGAACATATATGCCCCAAAATATAAGGGCACCCACATATGTAAAAGAAACATTACTGAAGCTTAAACCACACATCAAACCCCACACATTGATAGTGGGAGATTTCAACACCCCACTCTCACCACTGGACAGATCTGCAAAATCGATACTTAACAGAGAAATAAGGGACCTAACAGATGTTATGACTCAAATGGACTTAATCGATATCTACAGAACATTCCACCCTAACAAAAAAGAAATAAACCTTCTTCTTAGCACCCTATGGAACCTTCTCTAAAATCGACCACATACTCGGTCACAAAGCAAATCTCAACAGATACAAAAAATTGGAATAACCTCCTGTGTTCTATCAGACCACTATAGCTTAAAGTCAGATTTCAACAACAACAAAAATTACAGAAAGCCTACAGTCTCATGGAAACTGAATAATGCTCAGCTGAATCACCAATGGGTTAAGGAAGAAATAAATAAATTGGACTTCCTAGAATTCAATGAAAATAAATGTACTACATACCCTAACTTATGGGACACTATGAAAGCAATGCTAAGAAGAAAATTCATAGCACTAAATGCCCACATAAAGAAGTTGGAGAAATCTCACACTAGTGACTTAACAGCACACCTGGAAACTCTAGAACAAAAAGAAGTAAACTCACCCAGAAGGAATAGATGCCAGGAAATAATCAAATTGAGAGCTGAAATCAACAAAATAGAAACAAAGAGAACAATACAATGAACAAGAATCAATGAAACAAAGAGTTGGTTCTTTGAGAAAATCAACAAGATAGACAAGCCCTTATCCAGCTAACCAAAAGACAGAGAGAGAGCACCCAAATCAACAAAATCAGAAGTGAAAAGGGAGACATAATAACTGACAAAGAGGAAATCAAGAGAATCATCAGGTTATACTTCAAAAACCTGTACTCCACAAAATTGGAAAAATCTAAAAGAAATGGACAATTTTCTGGATAGATACCACATATCAAATTTAAACCAGGAACAGATAATAATTTAAATAGACCAATAGCCCCTTAAGTTATTAAACAGTCATTAAAATTCTTCCATCCAAAAAAAAGCCAAGGAACAGGTGGTTTTAATGCAGAATTCTACCAGATTTTCAAAGAAGAGCTAATACCAATACTCTTCAAATTGTTCCATACAATAGAAACAGAAGGAACATTGCCAAACTCCTTTTATGAGGCTATAGTTAGTCTGATTCCCAAACCGCAAAAAGATGCAACAAAGAAAGAGAATTACAGAACAATCTCTCTCATGAACATTGATGCAAAAATTCTCAATAAAATATTGGCAAACTGAATCCAAGAACATATAAAAAATTATTCACCATGATCAAGTAGGCTTCATTCCAGAGATGCAGGGATGGTTCAACATATGAAAATCTGTCAATGTAATACACCATATAAACAAACTGAAAGAAAAAAACCACATGATCATCTCATTGGATGCTGAAAAAGCCTTTGACAAAATCCAACATCCCTTCATGATAAAAGTCTTAGAGAGATCAGGAATACAAAGAATATACCTAAACATAATAAAGGCAATTTACAACAAGCCAACAGCCATCATCAAATTAAATGGAGAGAAACTCAAAGCGATTCCACTAAAATCAGGAACAAGACAAGGCTGTCTACTCTCCCCATATTTATTCAATATAGTACTTGAAGTTCCAGCTAGAGCAATAAGACAACGAAAGGAGATCAAGGGTATACAAATTGGAAAGGAAGAAGTCAAACTTTCACTATTTGCAGATAGTATACATAAGTGACCCTAAAAATTCCACTAGGGAACTCCTACAGCTGATAAACACTTTCAGTAATGTGGCAGTATACAAGATTAACTAAAAAATATCAGTAGCCCTCCTATATACATATGATAAACGGGTTGAGAAAAATTCAGAGAAACATCACCCTTTACAATAGCCACAAATAATATAAAATACCTTGGGGTAACTCTAAATAAGCTAGTGAAAGATCTGTATGACTAGAATTTTAAGTCTCTGAAGAAAGAAATCGAAGAAGATATCAGAAAATGGAAAGATCTCCCATGCTCATGGGTAGGTAGGATTAACATAGTAAAAATGGCAATCTTACCAAAAGCAATCTACAGATTCAATGCAATCCCCATCAAAGTCCCAACACAATTCTTCACAGATCTGGAAGAACAACACTCAACTTCATTTGGAAAAACAAAAAACCCAGGATAGCTAAAAGAATCCTATACAATAAAGCCATCTCTGGAGGCATCACCATACCTGACCTCAAGCTCTTCTATAGAGCTATAGTAATAAAAAAACAGCTTGGTATTTTCATAAAAACCAACATGTGGACCAATGGAATTGAGTTGAAGACTGTGACATTAATCCACACACCTATTACCACCCGATTTTTGATAAAGAAGCCAAAACTCTACAATGGAAAAAAAGAAAGCATCTTCAACAAATGGTGCTGGCATAACTGGATGTCAATATGCACAAGATTGCAAATAGATCCATAGTATCACCATGCACAAAACTCAAGTCGCAGTGGATCAAAGACCTCAACATAAATCCACTCATACTGTACCTGGTAGAAGAGAAAGTAGAAAGTAGTCTTGAACGCATTGGCACAGGAGACCACTTCCTAAATATAACACCAGTAGCGCAGACACTGAGAACAAAAATTAATAAATAGGACCTCCTGAAACTGAGAAGATTCTGTAAGGCAAAGGACATGGTCAATAAAACAAAACGACAGCCTACAGAATGGGAAAAGATCTTCACCAACCCCACATATGACAGAGGGCTGATCTACAAAATACATAAAGAACTCAAGAAAGTAGACATCAAAACAACGAACAATCCAATTAAAAGTTTGATACGGAGCTAAACATAGAATTTTCAAAGGAAGACTCTCAAATGGCCAAAAGACATCTAAGGAATTGCTGAATATCCTTAGTCATCAGGGAAATGCAAATCAACACGACTGTGAGATACCATCTTACACCTGTCAGAGTGGCTAAGATTAAAAACACTGATGACAGCTTATTTTAGAGAGGATGTGGAGCAAGGGGAACACTCCTCCACTGCTGGTGGGAGTGCAAACTTGTACAGCCACTTTGGAAATCAGTGTGGCAGTTTCTCAGAAAATTGGGAATCAATCTTCCTCAAGACCCAGCCATACCACTCTTGGGCATACACCTAAGGAATGGTCAATTATTCCACAAGGACACATGCTCAACTATATTCATAGCAGCATTATTTGTAATAGCCAGAACCTGGAAACAACCTAGATGCCCCTCAACTGAAGAATGGATTAAGAAAAAGTGGTACATACACACAATGGAATATTACTCAATGAGAAAAATAATGACATCATGAAATTTGCAGGCAAATGGATGAAACTAGAAAATATCATCCTTAGGGAGGTAACCCAGACTCAGAAGGACAAACATGGTATGTACTCACTCATAAGTGGAGACTAGATGTAAAATAAAGGATAACCAGGCTACAACCTACAACTCCAGAGAAGCTAGCTAACAAGGAAGATTCAAAGTGGGACACACATGGATCACCCTGGGAAGGGGAAATAGATGAGATCTCCATGAGTAAACTGGAGATAAGTTGTGGGAAATGGAGGGTAGGGGATGGAGGATGAGAACATAAGGGAATGGGATGGTCGAGCTGGAACAGGGATGGAATGGGAAAGCAGTGAAATAGATACCATGATAGAAGGAGATATCATGGGGATGGAGAAAAGCCGTGTGCTAGGGAAGTTTTCAGGAATCCCCAGGTTTGACCCTAACTTGGACTACTAGAAATAGTGGAGAGGGTGCCTGAACTGAACTGGCTTCTCCCAGAAATTAGATCGGTGAACACCCTAACTGTCATCACAGAGCTTTTCTCCAGAGACTGATGGAAGCAGATGCAGAGATCCACAGTCAGGCACCAGGTAGAGCTCCAGGAGTCCAGTCTGGGAGAGAGAAGAGGGATTCTATGAGCAAGTGCATCAAGATCATGATAGGGAAACCTGCAGAGACGACCAAACCAAACTAGTGGGAACTCATGAAAGTTGAATCATCAGCTGTGGAGCCTGCATGGGACTGGGCTGGGCCCTCTGCATGGGGAGACAGTTGTGTAGCTTGACTTGCTTGGGGGGCCCCCTGGTGGTGGAATTAGAATCCATCCCTGGTGCATGAGCAGGCTTTTTGGAGCCCACTACCTATGATGGGACACCTCACACAGCCTTGAGGCAGGGGAAGGGGCTTGGACCTGCCTCTACTAGAAGTACCTCCTCATGGGAGGTTTTGTCTTCTTGTGGTGGGGAATGGGGGGTGGATTGGGAGGGAGAGGCTGGGGGGGGGGGGGACGAGAGGACGTAAGAGGAGTGTCTTTGATTTGTTTGTAAAATGAATGGAAAATTTTTCTTAATAAAAAAAGAAAACAAACAAACAAAAATTCCTATCCACAAATCCAGCCCTACAGAAAGCACTAGAAGGAAAAATGCAACCCAAGGAAGTTAGATGCACCCATGAAAACACAGGCAATAGATAATCTCACACCAAAAAATCTTAAAGAAGGGAAACACACACACACACACTACCACCAAAAAGAACAGGAATTAACAATCACTGGTCATTAATATCCCTTAACATCAATGGACTCAATTCGCCTATAAAAAGACACAGGTTATCAGAATGGATAAGAAAACAGGATCCTTTCTTCTGCTTCATACAAGAAACACACCTCAATTTAAGACAAACACTACTTCAGAGTAAAGAATTGGGCAAAGAAACCTAAGACAGAGCACCTGTGTGGCCTGGGCAGGCGTCTCCATGACGGGTAAGGTGACCTGCTGATGTCCCATGCAACCCAAGTCAGAAGCTCATTTTTTAATAAAAGGGGACCTGTAGGTCCCTGGCCCCCGTTTTGGGTAACTGTTGCCTTGCTTGCGGACCTTGACCTTGATATCCTCCCTTTGCTAATTCCCTGCCAGGTTCCACCCTCCTGAATGCTTAAGGGAAGTTCCTTGCCTGGTACCCTGAATAATGGGCGTTAACAGATTAGAAGCAAGATTGTAAAACATCAGTAGCAAACTTCTGCCCTCCGGGGTCCTCCCATTGTGCTGTAAGCCTGTATTTAAGACCTCCTCCCCCCTTAAATAAATGACATTCAGCATTTAAAATTAAAAAATATATATATTATATATATAATTGAATGAATACTGTGAATGTAATCTATGAATACCACAAATGTGATTAATATCATGAGTGTAATTAATGAATATCATGAATGTAATTTAAAAAATAAATAAATAAAGTAAAAAAAGGCAGGTGAACAGGAAAAAAAATTGGGCAAAGACTTTCCAATCAAATAGACTTAAGGAAGCTGATGTAGCTATCCTAATATCTAACAAAATAGACCGAACTAAAATTAATCAAAAGAGATCGAGAAGGACATTACATATTCACCACAGAAAAAAAATCCATCAAGATGAAGTCTCAATTCTGAAATTTATGCTCCAAATACAAGAGCACCCACATATGTACAAGAAATATTACTAAAGCTTAAATCACACATCAAACCCCACACACTAATAGTGGGAAACTTCAACACCCCACTCTCACCAATGGACAGGTCTGTGAGACAGAAACTTAACAAATCAATAAGGGAACTAACAAATGTTGTGACTCAAATGGTCTTAATAGACATTTACAGAACATTCCACCCAAACACAAAAGAATATACTTTCTTCTCAGCACCCCATGGAACTTTTTCTAAAATTGACCACATATTCAGTGACAAAGCAAATCTCAACAGATACAAAAAAAAATTGGAATAACCTCCTGGAGGGGTAAATATGACCAAAATGTAGTGCACGATATTCTCAAAGCACTGACGAAAAAGTGATAACATTTAACTGAGTTAAACACCAAGAGAATAAGCTGTCAGTTTTAAAACCATGAACAGTTTATTTGTGATAGTTGTGCACAGAATTGATTTGAGAAGTCAATATTATGTTAGAGACATAGATTAGCCTGAATGCCTTTGGATTTTTTTTAACACAGAAGAAAACAAAATCTCGTTGTCCAAATAATTTTATTTTGTACATTTTCTGTACCAGAGTACTTTTCCTGAGTTGTCTCCAGATGTCCCCAGGCCACACACAAAATCACAAGTACAATCACAGTTAAAACCATTGCACAGACCATTTTAAGATGAAATCTTTGAGTACCTATGCATTTTTAGATTCTGTACAGCATGTGAGCTTTATAATGAACAATCGGGCTGCTTACAAATTCAAAATCCCCTACAGAAAATGAAGATGACTCATTGAACTCACTTTTGAGCTGAGCCTTTGTCAGGAAATGAGAAGGTTCTATGAGATAAGACATGAACACTGATATAGTTTCAGGAAATTGAAATGATGACTGAGTTAATGAAAGGCCCAAGCAGACGCCATAACAGGTTGCTCAGTCTTCTCTCAGAGATCAGGCCTCAACTTCAGTTTCCAGAGTCTTGAGCAAGCAGTTTCTGGGAGGGCCATGAACAAAAGACATAGTCCTTGTAGTAGCTCCCTTTCTGCATGTACTCTGACTGCTCAAAATTTAGCCAGTTGTTTACTGTCTGGGACCCCTCACCAACTTAGAGCTATGTGCACGGGTCAATGTGAACATGTGAGGCTGGCCAGCCTCTATGGCAGCTCAAGGACAGAGCCTGGGCCACTGAGTCAGCCCCCACAGTTAGTACGTGCAAGGCCTGCCAGTCCCCATGGCAGCTCAAGGACAAAGTTTGGGACTTGTCCAGGCCTGCCCCCAAATAATAACTTTAACCCCCAACCAGTAAATTCAAAGGTTACACAACCTCACCCAATCATACGATGCAAAGGCTTGTACCAACCTGCTTGCGATTTTTCCCTTTAAAAACCCCTCACTCTGAGAGCTCAGGGCCGGCCTCCTATACCCGCTGTGTTGAGTGTTGGACACTGACCAAGCCTGGGCTTGTTTGTTATCAATAAGCCCTTGTGTGTTTTGCATTGGATATCGGCTCTGTGGTGGTTTTGCTCAGCGGGGTCTGGTGACCCAGCCACAACATTAACAGTTCTGATACTTAAATGTTGCATCCAGAAATTATTGTCACATACAGTGTAGACATAATGCAGTACAGAGTCACCAAATCCTACCTGCCACTCACAGTGCAAGGCTGGCACCTGACCTAGGGCTGCACATCCTTTCCTGTTGGAAGAGGAAGAAGCAGTCATGTGGCAAGTGTCTCCTGCACAAGAAGTTTCTACATAGCTGACACTGGTACATCTGAGCCTGTGTTGAAGGGACAGGGTTCCCACACTGTCTCCTGTAGAGAGACCATCACTGTGTCTTCATGGAGAGCCTGGGGTGTCTTCATCAAGGAGCCAATTTTATACTAGGAGCAACATCTGGAAATCAATGATATTGTGTGGCAACTGGTGAGATTTTAATGAGCAGGCAAACAGAAATTAGAAAAAGTGTGGTGGTTTGAATAGGAATGGCCCCTATAGACTCATGTGTTTGAATGCTGAGTGGCACCATTAGGAGGTGTGGCCTTGTTTGAGTAGGTGTGGCTTTGTTGGAGGAGGTGTGGCCTTGTTGGAGTAGGTGTGGCTTTGTTGGGGGAGGTGTGGCCTTGTTGGAGGAGGTGTGGCCTTGTTGGAGGAGGTGTGGCCTTGTTGGAGGAGGTGTGGCCTTGTTGGAGGAGGTGTGGCCTTGTTGGAGGAGGTGTGTCACTGGGGGGGTGGGCTTTGAGGTTTCATATGCTTGTGCTAATCTCAATGTGGGACACAATTCTCTTGTAGATGAATTTCTAAATGGTCTTATTAAATAAAAAACACAGAGCCAAATATAGGGGTGAAAGCCTTAGAGAAAGATCAGGGAAATAGGGAAAGCACCAGCTAACCTTACCTCACAAACTCAGCTGCTTCCAAATGTGAGCTACTTCCTGTCTACCCACACCTTTATTGCCTTGCTGTTCTGACATCTCATTGGCTCTCTTAGCCCAGCTACCTCACTTCTTCCTACACAGCTCTGTCACTTTCTGTCTGTCTGTACAGACCTCCAGGTCTCTATGGTTGGTACTGGGATTAAAGGCGTGTGTCACCATGCTTGGCTTTGTTCCCTAGTGTGGCCTTGAACACACAGAGAACCTGCCTGCTAAGTGGTAGGATTAAGGGTGTGTGCTACCGCTGCCTGACTTCTTTGTTTACTTAAAATGGCTTGCTATTTCCTCTGACCTCCAGGCAAACTTTATTTATTAAAGCACAAATAAAATATTGCCACATTCTCTTGCTGTTGCCTATGGATCAAGATGTAGACCTCTCGGCTCCTTCTCCAGCACCATGTCTGCCTACACACCACTGTGTCCTGCCATGATGATAATGGACTAAACCTCTGAAACTGTAAGCCAACCCCAACTAAATATTTTCCTTTATAAGAGTTGCCCTGGCCATGGTGTCTCTTCACAGCAATAGAAACTCCAAGGCAAAAAATTTCCAGTTTCCTGTTGGTAAATATTAATGAGTTGTATCTTTTTTTTTTTTTTTTACAGAGGTATGGCTGATCCAAAGAGGTCCTCATGCTTGTAAAACAAGAGCTTTGCTAACTGAGCCATCTGTCTAGCTCCATCAAATAAATAACATAATGATGCACCTTGGGGGGGAAGCTTAGAAGAAAAAAGAAGCCACTCCCTCAAAGCAGTTGGTGGGGAGAAATAATAACCATCACAGTAAGAGCTAATGAACCAGAAACTAAAATAATGATAATAAAGTAGGATAAGTTGATTTTTTGAAACTGTAAGCAAGATTAATGAACCTCTAGTCAAAGTCATCAAGAGCAAGAGATAGAAGATTAAAATTCAGCTGGGTATGGTGGCTCATGCCTTTAATTCCAGCACTCTGGAGGCAGAGGCAGTGGGGTCTCTGAGTTAAAGGCCAACCTGGTCTACAGAACAAGTTTTAGGACAGCCAGAGCTACACAGAGAAACCATGTCTCAAAAACAAAAAACCAACCCCCCCGCCCGGCAAAAGATACAAGTTCATAAAATTAGAAACAGAAAAGAGGAGGCTGTAACAGGTTCCGATGAAATCCAGAGTATCACCAAAGAATACTTTGAATAATTATATTCCCCAAACAAGGAACATCTAAAAGACGTGGGGAAACTGAGACACATGTCAACTGCCAAACCTAAATCAAGAAGACAGAAGCACTCAAGCAGGTCCCTATGAAAAGCAATATTAGAGAGGTATTGAAGAGTCTCTCCACAAAGACAGGCCCGGAACTGGACAGGGTCATTGTCAAACTATGCTGAATGTCTAAGGAAGGGCTAACGCCAATATTCCTTGAATCATTCCAAAAACAGAAGGTGAAGGAACACTGCCAAACTCACAAAGCCAGTATTACTTTGATACCCAAACTGGATAAGAATAAAAACACTCAGGGTTGGGGATTTAGCTCAGTGGTAGAGCACTTGCCTAGCAAGTGCAAGGCCCTGGGTTCGGTCCTCAGCTCCGGGGGGAAAAAAAAGAATAAAAACACTCTCCATATCAGTTTTCCCAATGAACACTGATGGAAAAATTCTCAGTGACATCCTTGCAAATTACTGGACACGGGAGTGCATGCCCTTAATCCCAACACTCAAGAGGCAGAGGCAGGTGGATCTATGCGAGTTCAAGTCTGGTCTACATAGTGAGTTTCAGGCAAGTCAGGGATACACAGAGAGACTGTTTCCAAAAAACCTTGCAATTATATTCAAGAATATATTCATGGGGGATGCACGGATGGCTTAGTCATTAAGAGTGCTGACTACTCCTTTAGAGGACCTGGATTCAATTTCCAGCACCCACATGGCAGCACGCAACCACTTGTAGCTCCAGCTTCAGGGGATCTGATGCCCTCTTCTGCCCTCCACAGGCACTGCACCCATGTGCTCATGCACACACATAGATAACTGAAATAATAAAAAAATTAGAAAAGAATTTTGACATCTATTTGTTTTAGCGTGCATTTGGGTGCATGTCTCTGTGCATGCATATTGTGCATGTGGGGACACACATGCTGCAACAAACAAGTGGAGGTCAGAGGGCAGCTCGCAGGAGTCAGGTTTCTTCTCCCACTTTGTGGGTCCCAGGGATTGAATTCGGGTCCTCAGACCCATTAGCCAGTACCTTTACCAACTGGGCTATCTTGCTTGTCCTCAGAGCTCATAAAAGAATGGAATGATGAGTGAATCAAACTCCCATAACCTCAACTTTAGTGATTTCCAATTAATGTACAACAGTTATGGGTTTCATCAGAAATGCAAACAGTCCTGTAGGAGTAATGGGTACAATGCCAATATTTAAGGCCAAAGGAGTAGACTAATTCTAAGCACAAATGCAAATATAACCAGAGACATTATGGACATCATGGCAAACAGAAACTTCCCTGGTGCCAGTTATCTGTAAGTGTGTCATCCCAGACAACAGTTCCAAGCTGCCTGAGCACTTGAAAAGTGCTTGGGCCCATTTGTAGAAATGATACCTTAAAAATATAGTGGTTAGGATAGCTCAGAAACCTAGGGTAGAACCAAACACGACTGGAAAAAAATCGATGAAATGATTCCTAATGATGTTCTGCTGTACTTAGATTGGTGCCTGGTCCAGTCTTCATTGGAGAGGCTGCCTCTCATAGCCAAAACATCAGGTGGAGAGAGAAGGGGGAGGGGAGGGGATAGGAGGGGAGGGGAGAAGAGGGGAGGGGAGGAGAGGAAATAGGGGAGAGAGAGAGAGAGAGAGAGAGAGAGAGAGAGAGAGAGAGAGAGAGAACACACAGGTTGGAAATCTCCATCAGGTCCCTCCCCTTGGAGCTCCAGAGGTGTTGAGGACACAGGGAGAGCACGGACTGTGGAATCAACTAAGCAGGGCTCATGAAGAGGTCACAGAAATTGAAGCGGCCATTGTGGATCCTGCATGGGTCTGTGTTAGACGCTCTGCACATGTTATTGTTATCTTGTTGTTTGGGGTGACTCCTGACAATGGGGGTGGGGTATCTCTGACTCTTTTTTTTTTTTAAAAAAAAGATTTATTTATTTGTTATGTATACAGTGTTCTGTTTGCATGTATGAATGCAGGCCAGAAGAGGGCACCAGATCTCATTACAGATGGTTGTGAGCCACCATGTGGTCACTGGGAATTGAACTCAGGACCTCTGGAAGAACAGCCAGTGCTCTTAACCTCTGAGCTATCTTTCCAGCCCATCTCTGACTCTTTTGCCTGCTCTTGGGACCCTGTTCCTCCTACTGGGTTGCCTGACCCCAGCTTTGATGAGACAATTTGTGCCTGGTCTTATTGTATCTTGTGCCGTGTTCAGTTCATGTCCCTGGGGGGCCTGTTCTTTTCTGGGAGAAGATGGGGGTAGGTGGTGGGTGAATGGGGTGGCTTGGGGGTGGGGGTAGATCTTGGGGAAAGGGGAGGTGGGGGAACTTGGAGAAATGGAGGCTATGGTTGGGATGTATTGTATAAGATAAGAATAAATAAAAATTAAAAAAATAGTGGTTAAATAAAATTCATTCAATTAATTTTTCCCTTTTTAAGGATTTTATTTTTAAATAGTATTTTTGATACTTTCATACATGAGCACTGCATTTAAATCACTCCCGTTCCTCCCTCTATCCCCTCCAACTCTCCATCCCCAAGTTCACCTTTCCTATATATGTATCTATCTTTTCTATATGTGTATATATAGAAAACCCCCGAGGATCATGGAAATTTCCTTCTCAACTCAAATACTAATAAAAATTGATTAATTGATTTCACTCCGCCTTTCAAATCACTCTAGAATTGGAAAACATGGCCTATGTTGTTGCTAGAGTTTTCCTGCCTGGCCCACAGTCAGGACAAATCTCTCTCACCTGCCAGTCCCACAGCCGCTCAGACCCAACCAAGTAAACACAGAGACTTATATTGCTTACAAACTGTATGGCCGTGGCAGGCTTCTTGCTAACTGTTCTTATATCTTAAATTAATCCATTTCTATAAATCTATACCTTGCCACATGGCTTGTGGCTTACCGGCATCTTTACATGCTGCTTGTCCTGGCGGTGGCTGGCTGTGACTCCCTCTGCCTTCCTGTTCTTTTTATTCTCTCTGTTAGTCCCGCCTATACTTCCTGCCTAGCCACTGGCCAATCAGTGTTTTATTAGCAACACATTTGCCATACAGAACATCCCACAGCACTATGTTGTTGTTGGTTTGTTTGTTTCTGAAACTAGATACTGTTGTGTGGATTAGACTGGCCCTGAACTTCTTATGTAACCCAGGTTGGCCTCAAAATCATGATGTTTCTGTATCAGCCTTCCAAGAGCTGGGATCACAGGCATGCGGCACTGGATGTGGCACATTTGCATGCCCAGAATTCTATAGTAGAAAAGGTGTTACTGTAATTATTAAGGCACAATATCTTTACACACTGAGGTGGAGGCTTTTCCAAACCTAACGTCATTCAAATCACAGAACCTCTATAACCCTGTGTGTTTGCTCAGTCTCTAGGCAGCAGCTACTTATGAATACTTGGAGCAAGGACATGACCTGCCACGTGTCTTCCTGAAGAATCTTGTGTCCATTTGTTATCCCCAGCACATCATTTTAGGAGGAGCCACATGAAAAGAGTGAATTGTACCCCCTTATGCTCTGTTAGCTCAGAACTGCATCAGGTGCATTTGACATCTGGACAGATGTGCTCCAAGAAGGATCTAGAGGCTTAACCTGTGTGTTGTTATCTCTACATAAACAATACAAGGATGCTGAAATTTCAAGGTAAGGAGTCTGTTGCCATGGAGACTTTCCTGAGAACGGAGGGAACAGCAGTCATTATTAGAACATTCTGCATGTGTTCCTCTTGTATGTGTGGCTCTGAGGGAAAATTAAAACAAAAGGATGAATATTAATTTTTTCAGCCCCCAGTTTTCACATTGTCCTACTAACCTGTAACCCTCCTACCTTTGCTGGCTTGGGATCTGTTCTATCCAACTCGTTCACAGGGGTCCTGTTGTGTTAAGTCAAGCAAGTGGCCACTCACACTCCTCATTCCCTGCAGACAAAGCCTGCCCTCAGGATTTTAGGTGAGACAACGTCTTTGTAACCATTGGTCTCCATTGGGTTCCAAAAGAGAGCACACTATGAAAGAAGCACCCGCATTAGCTTCTCCAGAAGGTGAGATTTTGCCCCTGATGCTGCCAACTCAACTGGCTAAAATTTCCACTGTCACAGAGTTACAAGGCAGTCAGAAGACCACCTAATAACAGAGACATCCTCCCTGTCGCCGTGGGAAACTCCAAGAAGATGGCAGCTATGTTATCAGCCATATGCTTGCCTGAGAGGATGAGAGATCCTTCATGACTGTGGAGAAGAGATTTTCTCCTCGTAGTTGGACATGAAGGACACACGGCTCCCTAATTCAGAAATGGAACTTTTTACTAATGGGACCCAATGCCTACAAGAGGAGTAATAGCCCTTCACATCAAAAGAATTAAAGCTATTGGGAAATTAAATATATTGGGAAAAGGGACTTCTTCCCTCAGAGGACAAAGACATTTAAAACAGAGACAAAATCCTACAGCTCCTCGAGGCTGTCTGCTCGCCCCCCCCCCAACCCCCGGGCTGGCACTGGTGCACTTTAGGCTCACACAAAGAGCCAAGGTGGAGTCCATGAAGACACAGCACCATGGTCCCCTCCATTAACCCCAGAGGTTACCAAAAAAGAGACCTCCCTTGGGCAGAAATTTGGCCACTTTTACTGTTTAGGGTGTATCGCATGCCCTGTAAATGTAGTTAGTCTCTTTTTGAGGTTTCCATTTGCTGTTGTCAGTTTCTAAATCTTGGGGTGCTCTCAAGAAACACAGAGCTTCTCTCTCATCCTGGGGATGGGAAATGTTGAGAATGGGCAGGAGATGAGGTTGACTCAGGGCTCACTCTCACTAATTGTCAGACACTGAGATGGACAAGACTTGAGCACTGCTTGATTTCCAGTTGGCTCTGCCATGTCCAGGTTGTGAATGTGAGCACACTTCCTCGTTCATGTCACCCTATTTTCAGACAATAATTATTTGTACTTCGAGAGTTAGTGTCTTCCCTAGAAATACTCTGACAAGACACAACTTTGGGGAGAAAAGAGTATTAACATTTACAGTTGCAGGTTTCAATCCGTCATTGAGAGGAATTCAAGGCTGAAAAGCAAGCAAGCTCGTCACACTATATCCATGGTCCATGTGGAAATGACTACAACTTTCTGCCTGCCTTCTCTGGTCTCATATAGCTCAGGAACTCCTGTCTAGGGAATGGTGCTGCCCACAGTGGGCTGGGTCTTCCTATGTTAATTAACAACCAAGACAATCCCCCTCGGACCAACCTGATCTAGATGATTTCTCATTAAGACTTTCTCCCTGGAGGGATGAGAAAACTTGAAGTGAGTTCATGAAACCAGAAAGTATCAAGAACAGTATCAGGAAGACAGGCTGACAGGACAGGGTGTTGGGGCAAATGCTGGGGCTTTAAGCAAAGCTCTAGTCCCCTCTCTCAACTGGGATAACTTTCAGAGCATCTTATAGTCAGTATGTCTAAAGCAAAGCTCATGACCTTGTCAATCCCGTCCTGTAAAATGATATTTTCACCTCTTTCATCTCACTTTCATCTACATGAAAGGATCCTAGTACTTTTAAAAAAGCGTTTGTGAGATGAGAAAGAGAAACAGGGATGAAAATTTGACAAGTATTATGACCCATTTTGAAGAAAATGGGCCTTGGAGAAGATAAGTATCTTGCTTAGCCTCTTGAAGTCAACAAATGAAAGGGCTCGGAGTAAAACCAGGTATTTTTGGTTTCAAAACCATTGATTAAAATACCTTAACTAGACATTCTAGACAGCTTGCTCTTTTTTCCCCATAAAGCAAGAAGTAACACCAATAGCTTATTTCTGACACTCAATATTATGAGCGTCTTTTCATTTGCCAGAAGTGCATGCCTTACTACTAACACAAAGGACCTCTTTCAAGCGATATGCCTTCTTTCTTTCCTGGTGCACTTATATTCAGATGTGAGAATTGGTAGAGGTGAATGCCTCAAAAGAAACTAGTGTTTTTCCAACTGAAAAACAAAAACAAACAAACAAAAAACCCCAAAGACTTTCCCCAAGTACTTCTAGGTTCTGTCAAGTTGAGAGTTGTAAGGATCACAGTATCCAATCAAGCTGTTGCAAATAGACACATAAAATAATATAGAGGTTAAAATGAAATTAATGTGGTTTATGCTATCACAGGGCAGAAGCAGAGGGTGGGTCAGGAGGAATGACTGACCCCTTTTTCATGCAGTCATCTAAGACACAAGACTTCTCATCTCCTTTTATTCTGTAATGTCTTCACAGAACCCTAAAAATTCTATGGTACTCCATATAACCCTGTATGAGGTGGGATGGTGGGAGAGCAATCAGACTTTTGCCCTCATTACCAATAAGCCAAGCATAGCTCTTGAATTTTTGTTATACTGTTCAGATCTGATTAGACAGATACATAGACCTGGGGAGAATAGGTAGATAGAAGAAAGTTTGACAAATCTATATAAAGCTATAATTAGATAGATGAGATGATGTGGTACACCACTCACAGTAGGATAGCTATAGATTGTTGTTTCAAAACTAGAAAAAGTCATATCACAAGCGTCAACATGTAGATATGATATCCATTTGAAGAGGTAAATATGTTTAAAATGATATAAAATTGTGCAATATCGATATTACATTCTGTCACAGTATTTATACATCCTTTAGTATTTCTGTTAAATTTAATGTGAGTGGAGAAAATACAAGCTAATGAGGGGCAGGGCTAGAGAGATGGCTACACTGTTAAGAGCATTTTCTGCTCTTGCAGAGACCTGGGCTCAGCATCTACATATGGTGGCTCATAACCATCTGTAACTCCAATGTAAGTCCTTGACTTTGGGAGACAAGGCTCAAATAGGGTAGGAATCTGGAGGCAGGAACTGAAGCAGAGGCCATTGAGGGGTGCTGCTTACTGGCTTTCTCCTCCTGGTCTATTCAGCCTCCTTCCTTTCTTATATTCTAGGACCACTGGCCCAGGGTGGTACTGCCCACAGTGGGCTGGTTCCTCCAAATCTATCATTGATCAAGACTGTGCTCCACAGGCTCCCTACAGGCCAATTTGATGGTGGCGTTTTCTCAATTGAGGTTCCCTTTTCCCAGATGACTCTAGCTTATGTCACATTGACACAAACAAACAAATAAACAAACAAATAAACAAACATATAAATAACCAGCAGTGGTGGTGGTGGGTTAAAGGTGGAGGGCATAATAGAACACAGGCAAAAGGAAAGTAGAGACGGGTGATACTGTGGGTGAAAAGTTTTAAACAGGGATGATGTGAGAATTAGAGATATAAGGGGAGATGGGAGTTCAGGAATGGAGGAAGGATTAACCAGGATTAAAAAGTACAATGAAGCCACGTGGAAGTCAGCTGCCTTGTATCCAAGCAGAAAACACAAAAGTGAAACCTAAGAATAAAACCAATAAAAATACCTTCATCATTCAACATATGAAACATTTCCTTTACTATGATAATGTAATGTAATTTGATTGTTCTCATTTTTCCCACAACCAGGAACACACTGGATGATTGATATGGTCAGTCTGATTGTCTCCAAAGGGGACCCTACTTGGGTCCAAACTGTCAAAAATTCCACCAGGTGTCCAGGGATTGAGTCTAAAGATTGGCAGAAACTATTGCTGGACCAGGATGGGCCATGTCTCATGAGTACACATCTTCCCATACAGTTGTTTCCCAGGTCTTACTTCACATCCAGTGCTAAGGTGAGTGGATGCTGGTCTCTGTGATAAAATTATTTTGATATTTTATTATTATTATTTTTTATTAAGAAAAAAATTAATTCATTTTACATACCAATCAAAGATCCCCCTCTTCCCTCCTCCTGCCCCTCCAGCCTCCCCCTCCCAGCCCACCTCCCATTCCCTCCTACAAGAAGGTAAGGCCTCCCTTGGGGGGTGCATTCAGTTGAGGCAGGTCCGGGTCCCTCCCCCTGCCTCAAGGCTGTGCAAGGTGTCCCACCATAGGTAGTGGGTTCCAAAAAGCCTGCTCATGCACCAGGGATGGATTCTGATCCTACTGCCAGGGGGCCCCCTAAGCGGATCAAGCTACACAACTGTCTCACTATGCAGAAGGCCTAGCCCAGTCCCATGGAGGCTCCACAGCTGTTGGTCTAAATTTCATGAGTTTCCACTAGTTTGGTTTGGTTGTCTCTGCATGTTTCCCCATCATGATCTTGATGCCCTTGCTCATAGAATCCCTCTTCTCTCTCTTCGACTGGATTCCTTGAGCTTGGCCTGTTGTTTGGCTATGGATCTCTCCATCTGCTTCTATCTGTGATGAAATCTTAGGAGGACTCTCTTTCTTAAACTGGCACACTCAAGGGTGTGTCCAAATTCATGGCCTGTGTGCCAGTCTTCCTAATACTCGCATGTTTGGAAACAGCTGAACTCACAGTGCTTCATTAACTGGTTAATGAATGATTAATGTTATGAATGCTTGTTAACTCAGAAGTCAGCTTTCAACTTCACATTTTTCCTTTTCCTTTTCCATGTGTGTATATGTGGTGTGCATGTGTGTGGGCATGGGAGTGTGGGGGTGCGCAGGCACTTGTGGATGGGTGTGTGTGGAGGCCCAAGGTTGATGTCTAGAATCATTTTCAATCACTCCTCTACCTTATTCTTTTGAAATCTTTGTTCTCTCTCTCTGTGGGGAAGTCTCTGGGAGGTGGAGTGGGTGAGGGTGCATGGCTCACTTTCCACTGTATGGGTCCCAGAAATTTAGCCTAGCTCATCAGGCTTGGTGGAAAGTGCCTCTACCCAGTGAACAACCTCACCAGTTCCCACCTCATTCTTCTTGAGGCAGGGTCTCTCAATCAAACACAGTTCACTGGCATGACTTATCTTGGTAACCAGCATGCTCTGGAGATCTATCTCCACCTTCTGAGGGTGGAAATACAGGCAGGTTTCTCACTTGTCTGGCATTTACATGGTATATTAGTCAGGGTTCTCTATAGTCATAGAATTTTTGGAATGAATCTCTTTCCGTATATATAAAGAGAATTTATTGGACTGACTTCCAGGCTGTAGTCTTGCTAATCTAACAATGGCTAGTGGTGAATGGAAAGTCCAAGAATCTAGTAGCTGCTCAGTCCCATGAGTCTGGGTGTCTCAGCTGGTCTTTGTATATGCTGGAATCCTGGAGAAGTAGACTCCAATGCCAGTGAAGGAATGGATGTGCTGGCAAGGTGAGGGCAGGCAGGCAAAGAAGAAGCAAGCTTTCCTTCTTCCATTGTCCTTATATAGGCTT
Source organism: Peromyscus melanophrys (assembly GCA_902168415.1). NCBI lineage: Eukaryota > Metazoa > Chordata > Mammalia > Rodentia > Cricetidae > Peromyscus > Peromyscus melanophrys. The sequence goes on from CABHPR010106592.1 coordinate 38,199, forward strand.
CTGGCAGAAGGTGTGGCCCAGATTAAAGGTGTATCTATTGGTGGCCATGTCAGAGGAGCAGCAGATGGCAATTGACTTCAGGGGATTGGCTCACCAGCATGCAAGGCACTAATGGATGAATCTTGGATAGGCAAGGCCCCAAGAGCCTTGGCCCCCAGAATGTTTCTTGCTACTGCTGTGTCTTTGCATGTCAGTCACTGCCATTTTTCTCTGGTATCTGGCATGGTGTGAATGGGTGTGGAGAGATCCCCACTGCCATTAATACAGTATGATCATCTCTTGGAAATGTCCTGTTTTACTGGGCATTTTTACCTGTGGATTATTATGAAGATGATTTCCTCATAAGCTGTACTTTTTAACTGAAGCAATGATTTTATACAATAATAGTGTTAGTTTAAATAGGATTTTGATGATTGAGGGTTTTTAATAAATATAATAAGGCATGATAGAGGTTATTTTAGTGGAAAATTAACATAGGTAAAGATAGGATAAAACATTGCCTCTGTAGGATGCAGAGGACAAAAAATGGAACAAGAAACTGTCACACAGCTAGACCATGTGAGTTTCTTTTGAGGAGCCATATAGACTGTGGCTTAGGTTAATGATTAAGAAAAACAACTGAGTCCTGGTAGCCCAGCTAGTTTAAATTCCTTTACTCTTAATGTTGGGGGATGTGTTCACAGGTTTCTGAGTGCATAATAGCTGAAAGAAAGCTTTGAAAATAATTTAAAATTAGACTAAGATGTTTTTGTTAATAGCTTTGAGGTGAAAAACCCAAGAAGACAATCTGAAGTTTTATAAAGGCACATAGCTGAGTGAGGAACTCTTTAAGGTCAGAGAAGAAGAACAAAGCAGCCCAATTATTGTTAGCTGGTGTGCCTTTCTTGCTTGGACGGTTTGGAGACCAAAGGCAATGTTTAAATCTTTGTCCCCATTTCTGCCCTCTGCTTCCTGATAAAAAGAACTGTTGATGAATATGTGTGCACCCTGAGGATTTAAAATAGAGCTGACTGATTCTTTTTCATATATAAAAGTTTAGATTCGTGATTCTTCTAAGACAATCTTTTGAGATAAATAGTAAAATGGTTGGCCCTTTCTTTATAACTGCAGTAAGCAGCCTGCTAGTAGAAGAACTGGCTTGAAAAATACTTTTGCTTACACTCTCTTAATCTATAACAAGTTGCTTGGATAATATATGTGGGTTCTTGGAACAACTTGTTTTTCACCTGTAATAAGTAAACTGTTTAACCATGTAGGGGAAATGGAAACATTTTTTAAAGCCTGTATTCATTGTAATCATTCATTTGAAAAATAGAATGTAGCCACATTGTGATTTTTATATTGCTTGAAAGATTTTTTTTGTGGGGTACATAAGCTGTAAGATTAAAAAAAATTAAGTTAGAAGGAAAACATCAAGAATTAGAGAAGGAGAACACCAGGAAAGATGTAGAGGAAGAATACAGAAGAAGAATAAAAAGTCAGAAGAAAGCCATCAAGAGAGTGTGTGTGTCTTTTTCTTACTCCCTCAGATAAAAAAGGTGAGTATGCGGATTCCATGGATTCCCTTCAAGCCTTGCCCTGCTGGAGGCTGGTCCTCATGGCGGCAGTATGTGCCTCAAAATCTGGATCAAAGGCAGGTTGTCTTCCTGCCTCAAGATCCAGATCACAGGTGTGCCCTCCGTTTCTGGATTGTATTTCATTCCAGATATAGTCAAGTTGACAACCAAGTGTAGCCATCATATGTGGGTTTCTGAGGATCCAAACTCCAATCTTTGTTTTTTATTTTTATTTTTATTTTTTATTTTTATTTATTTATTTTTTTTATGCAGCAAACATTTGAAGCCAGTGGTTCTCAACCTTCCCAATGCTGAGGCCCTTTAATACAGTTCCTATGCTGTGGTGATCCCCATCCACTAGATTAGTTTCACTGTTATGTCATAACTATAATTTTGCTACTGTTGTGAATCATACAATAAATATCTGTGTTCTTTGATGGTCTTAGGGGACCCCAGGTTGAGAAACACTGCTTTAACCACTGAGAGATTTTTGCAGCCCCTCAACTGTTCTTACAACAGTTAACCATGCATGTCAGTGGCAGCTATGTAAACTTTCTCAGATGGAAGATCAACTTGGCATCCTTTATCTCAGAGTTAAGGAAATGGTGGAAGAGAAGGCAACCTCACATTGAGAGAGTCACGGATGTAGGGAAAAGGTGCAGCTCATCCTTTGACCTCCACATGTGTGTTGTGGCTTTGTGTAAAGACTTAAGATTTTGGTTCAGGATGTGTGGAAATATTCAGTGCTGAAATGAAGACACACATTTCTAATAAACTTTCTCTCTCTCTTTTAGATTATCTATGTCATCAGGAATCCGAGATGTTGCTACACCTCATTATCATATAAGAAAACATTTTCACCTTTTGAAGAATCAACAGACTTTTGATGAGTATCTTCGTGCATTTATCCAAGGTGATGGTGAGTGGAATCTGGACCACTAATTTTATATTTTGAAATCAAGGCAAGACCAGAGATCTGTGTTGCATGTTTAAAAGCTAAATCCGTGGGTCACAATTGTTTAAAATTTACTCAGTGTGGGACTAGAAGGATGGTTTAGCTGTTAAGAGTGTGCACTACTCTTGTAGATGCCCAAGTTTGGTTCCCAGCATCCATGCTAGGTTTCTCTCAAGGGCTTGTGACTCCATAGCCAGGGGTCTAGCGCCATCTTCTGGCATCCCTAGACACTGCATTCATGAATGCACATACCCACACACAGATATACATATGCACGTAACTTAAAATAACAAAAACTAATGCTTTAAAATTTTACTCAGTGTGATGTCAAGAATTTTATGGACAACCAGATGCAATCTGATTTTCATTTTATGCACTTTTTTCACTTAGAAAAATCAATTATTGTATGATATACTATATAGGTATGAATGATTATCCTTTATAAATTCAATTGCATGTTTTCAGATATTATATTCATTAATTTAGTGTGTGTGTATGGGGTTTCACACATGCCATTGTGCACGTGTGGATGTCTGAGGATAACTTGTGGGAGTCAGTTCTCTCCTTCAACCATGTGGGTTTCAGGGATAAAAGTCATATCATCAGGCTGTGGGTCAAGTGCCTTTACCCACTAAGTCATTTCATCAGTTCTTGGTATTTTACTCACAATGAAGTATTATTTAATAAATCTATGATAGCTTCATAAAATAGTTCTTACATGTATTTGGATTTTATCCTGCTCTTTTTATACACTTTTCTAGTTAGAGGTTTAAAGAGGCAGGGCTGGAGATGTGGTTCAGTGGTTAAGTACTCTTTCGCTTTTTCAGAGGACCCAGGTTCAGTTCTCAGCACCCATATAATGGCTTAAAACCATCTGTATTTCCAGTTCCAAAGATACTATGCCCTCTTCTGGTCTCTGTGAACACTGCACCCATGTGGTGCACATACATACATATCAACAAACATTCATACACATGAAATAAGGTTTAAAAAATCCTTTTAAATATGTAGGTGGAAAGCATGTATAGTTTTTTCCTCTAAAACACATGTGAGCTTTCTTGGACAATGTCATAATTGTGTTATAGATCTCTAGAGGTAGAAACTTGACATCCCTTACCTTCCTCAAAGTAAATACCATCCTCCAATTGGGAATAAGAATAAATTCATGAGGTGCAAAGTTCAGTAATAATTTCCTTTTCTTCTCCTATATCCATAGTGCCTTTTGGATCCTGGTTTGATCACACACTTGGATAGTTAACCAGGAGAGACACAGAGAACTTCCTACTAATGTCCTATGAGGAGCTACAGAGGGTAATTCTCTTTTACTGTGCTTCCTACATTCCCCATATCTGCCTTTGTTCCTTTGTATTTCCCTAGGAGTAAACAAATGAGTAAGTGAGTGGGAGACTGTCATAGTTAGCATCGTTGTCAACTTGACACACCTGTGAGAGGGGCTATCCATGGAGCAAATGCCTCCACTGGATGTCTGTGGGGGGATTTTCTCAATTAAGGATTAATGTAGGGGAGCCTCGCCACTCTGGGTACTATATCCATAGGCGGGTGGGCTTGGGATGTATAAGAAAGGTAGCTGAGTAAGCCAGAGGGAGCAAGTCAGTGAGCAGCATTCCTCTGTGGGCTCTGCTTCAGTTCCTGCCTCAAGCTCCTGCCTGGCTTCCCTCCATGATGCTCAAAACCCAGAAGCTGGATAAGCCCCTCCTCTCCCAGGTTGTTATTGGTCAGTATCTTATCACAGCAACAGAAAAATCAAACCAAAACAGGGAAGGTGTGTAAAACCCAGCATTTCATTGCCTGCATAACCTCAGCACGTTCTAACTCATCCTGTGACTCACTGTTCTCCTGAAACTGCAAAAACAGTAGTATTCAACTAACACAATAAAAATGACAACTATCTAGAATAGCGAATGTCATGGTATGTGTGGTTGATAAATCCTAGGCATGTCTTATTAAAGACACGTGCTTCATCTAAACGTTCCTTCAGTTTTAGGGCAAGAATCTGATGGCTTTTGTTCAGGATACTAGCCTGGCACATGCTCTGGGTTCAAGCTTAACAACATTAGTACACGGAAGTTGTCACAATGACTCCCACCCTGACAACCTGACCACATCAACACATTTGATGCACAGGCACCTCAATAGCTTCATAATGGGGCCCAGGGACAATCAGATGGAGCATCAAACTTAAAACTTAGGCAAGGACCTTTCATATAGACTTTCAGAAGATGTTCCAGGCTCAAGTCCTAAGTCAGAACTAAGGACTGGCCAACAGGAATCTCACCATTGTAAACCATGTATTATATACAGCAATTCCAATACTCCAAAGAGAAGTGGTTTTTCATACAACTCTTTCTCTCTTTCAAATCCCTTCTATTGGCTGATTTAATCCAGTGACCACTGAAATTCCCATTTCTTTCTGTGGTACACAGTGTTTTTTTTTTTTAGAAAGTGCCTGTTCATTTACTGCTTCTACTTTTCAACCCAATTTACATCCAGTTGGATTCATGAGTCTTGTTTTTTCCAACAAAATTTGCCAATGAAAAGTTGGCAACCAAGGGTAATGATGAGTGTAATGGGGAGGAGCAGAAAAAATATTTCATGTATTTTTATATAAAATCTAGATTAGTTGTGTGAGGGGCACACAGGGAGAAGCAGAAGATGGACTGTTCAGGCAAGGGAAAGGGTAATTAGGAAGGGGTAAGGTGGACAGCAAAGCATGATGGGTGATGAGGTGAACATGAGTTCAGTACAATGATACACATGTATAAAAAGTGACATAATGAAATCCCACATTTTACACACTTAAAATTGATTTGTTTTTCATAAGGAAAAGCCAGGGGCTTGAGGTTGGCTTAGCTGTTCAGAGCATTTGCTGCTCTTCCAGAGGAGCTGAGTTTAGGGCCTAAACCCATGCCAGTTAGCTCATAACTGCCTGTAACAATAGCTCCAGGGGAATCTGATACCCTCTTCTGACCTCCATGGACACTACATACACACACACACACACACACACACACACACACACACA